>JBBMJY010000001.1:26818405-26859866 GCA_037833715.1 Toxotes lorentzi | reverse complement strand
TGTGTGTGTGTGTGTGTGTGTGTGTGTGTGTGTGTGTGTGTGTGTGTGTGTGTGTGTGTGTGTGTGTGTGTGGTGACAGAGGGGAGCTGCAGAGAGGTAGAATAAGTATAAACCAGAAGAAGAAAGGGAAGCATGTTCACTCAGGGAAATCTAGGTCACCTGCTGTCATCCTCCCTCGGCTCGCTCAGACTCTCATTTTGTAGAAATTCTACTATCAGAGTAAGCGCTACAAAGCTGTGTCAAAATTATGCTTTAGAAAGAGTAAAAGTAAAGGTAAATCAGCCTGTGTTGGGCCACACACCAAAATATTTATGACTGGGCATAATTTCAAGATCTGTGTTGTGCTGTCCCTCCGCTGTGATGGATGGAAGGCCATGGTAGCAGCACCCTGACATCTGTGTTCCTGTCTGTGTGTCCTGCAGGTGGACAGTGACAGGCCGGAGGAGTCCAGGCTGATAGAGATTGATGAATCCCAGCGTAGTGAGCACACAGTCTTCATCACACCCCCAGAGCTGCCTCCTCTGCCTGAGGGGGAGGAATATCCACTCTGCTACAGGTTCAAAAATGACCTTTCCTCTCACATGGGAGAATAGATATTTTCTATTTTCTATACTTTTCTGTTTTATTCTAGATTGATTTTAATATTTGGTGGCATCTAAACTCTTGGCCGTTTTGTAGCGAGTCACTGTAACCAAGCACATCTCCTTACACTGACCAGTAACATGAATCATGTGCTCAGTTAGTCATTTAACGACTTAGCAGGCTGCTGCTTACGCTTTTAAATCAAACATTTAATAATATTTGATAATATTTGTAAATGTGAAAGTACTCTGCCATCTTCCTGTTCGACATCTTCATTGAGACCAGCCGAACAGACTGACACCGAACAGCAGGAAGAAAATTGAAAAATCTGAATAACACATTGAGCTGCAAGTTGGTTAATTCATACTTTGAATAGCTGGTTGAGGACCAGCAGGAATCCAGCTCCCTTACTGGGACCAGAGACTGAACACTGCTGCTGGACTGTGTGGATCTGAATATGTGCCATTTGTATTGTGTAGTTGTGTTTTGCTCTAAATGATTTATGCCAAGTTAGGCTTTCCTAATACTCCATAACGATCAGCAGCCTTCCATATTTTTAACCAGCTCTCTTTGTATATAATTGTGACCTTTTTATGATCACTGTGACCTCAGATGCTGCCCAAATGTACCTTTTTTCTGTGGAGACACTGAGCGCTGGTTGATTTCTCACCTGTTTAAATGAACATGTGCATCTAAAAAAAGTGGTTTTGAGGATTTACAGCCTGTTTATTGTCCATGTAGACAGCAAGAAGAGGAAAATGTTTTAGCAGTTTGTATAGTTAGAGTAAATCTGTGTGCCTGCTTTCACTAATGTGTGACATGTATGTTCTTCATCAGGTACGATGGTTTCCCAGTGTTAAGTCTTGACCTGTTTGACCCTGTGGAGGGCCTGCGGACCCCCTCCTCCCGCCTCGCTGCCAGGCACAGCTGCCCCACCAGCCCTGCCCCCATGTTTAGACGCACCAAGCAGGTCAGTAACTCACTGCTGTCACACATTCGGTACAGCACTGATGCCTGAAACGAGAGCAAAAGTTATAAAATTATATTCCTAAATTGCAGCAAAAGAATACAACCTCCAGGTAACAATTTACAGTAGTGAGAAATTACTCTCAAAATAAATGAAAGCCCATTAGCCCATACACTCAACAATTCAGCATACATACAGAACTGCTAGGAGCAATTCACACATTTCATAAAATAGCTAAGGAAGAAGTTCCTTATTATTCCTTATTGTTCTCTGGGGGTATTGAAAAGAGTTGATTTCACTGTAGATGTGGTGGCTGGTCTGATGACTTTGGTTTGACTCACATTAAATCCAAGTTGGAAGTTTCACATCCCCTTGAGCCTGAATTGTGCATTTAAAAGAATTATTTTCCTTTACTCTTCCTTTCACCCACAGGAGATCAAATTGGCCCAGAAGATAGCAAAGAAGTACTCATCCATCCCTCAGCTGTGGTCCAAGTGCCTGCTCCGTCACTGCTACGGTCTGTGGTTCATCTGTCTGCCAGCATACGTAAAGGTGTGCCACTCCAAGGTGAGGGCACTTCGCACCGCCTATGACGTCCTCAGGAAGATGCAGGCAAAGAAACTGCAGCCCCCTGACGAGGTACATTACTCATTCCCTAAACTTCCTTTGTGACCTTTGTTCAACCAGAAACACTTTGTTAGTTTTTGCTAAAATATTTGCACTTTAGTTCACGATGTGTTCATTTTAATTTGGTTAAAATGGTCATGAATGTACAAATACAGGTCTGCTACCGGGTGCTGATGCAGCTCTGTGGACAGTATGGTCAGCCTGTCTTGGCGGTCCGGGTCCTCTTTGAGATGAAGAAGGCTGGAATTCATCCCAATGCCATCACTTACGGCTACTACAACAAGGTACATACCTCGAGTCGCCCTGTGTGGTGTGAGTCTGGGGCTTTTATTTATGTGCACAACTTACATCATCAGGGACAGGACATTATTTCTTTTGGCAGGTTACAGCATCGATGTACTCTTTTACAAAAAAGAGGTCTCGGGTTTAAGTGTTTGGCAGAGGGTGCAACTGGCCAAGAACTACCTACTGCAATATCGTACACAGTCACTAATAAAATATATCTTCAGTGGGACTCCAACCTACTCCAGTACACTGTCACCGTGGCGTGGTGTTCCTGATTTGGGTGTGTTATGGATATTCTGCTGATTCTGCTGCATGTGCTACCAGTGCATGAACACTCCCATGACATCCAAATGTCTGAGGAGACTTTCCAATGGAAATCGACCCTTTTCCATCAGCTGTGGCGGATGAAGACACAGACTGAGGTGGACCAATAAAATACAATAAGAGTCTGGAGAACTGGCTGCCGTACAAATTAGGCTATGAGAAAATATCATAAACGTACTGTCGAGTATAACAGGTAGTACGTCACTGTAGCTGTCATATCAGATGTGATTAAAGAAGTAAAGGTTTAATGAAGTTAAGAAAAACATCATGAGTTACTTTAATATTCTATATTAGTTTTGTTATGTTATTAATCCCATAAATTATGGAACAAATAAAGTTAAGCCTTGCCTTTGATAAAAAATAGCTTAGCAAACTGTTTGATATATTATAGAGCAGAGTGATTGCAGCCTGGGTGTTGATTGTTTATTCATGATTCACAATAGCCGCATAAATAATTGCATCCAAATTATTACACCACTGTGCTCGCTTGCTTCGTCACTAAAATTCATTCCTCGCTGAGACACTTCATCACAGTAATGCCTCCGCAGACACTCGGCTTTCAGATAAAAAGAAGCATTGGTGACATTTGCAGTTTCTCCCAAGGTTGTACGGCATCGTGTGATCATCACACCCAGGTGTCAGGATGAATCGTGGTTATCAGCGTAACCTGTCCCTGATCTGGCAACCCGGGGAGCATAAAAGTAAATTGGGTGATGTGGGATCAGGCTGTCAAAAGACAAGGCCGCAGTAAAGGTTATTCCAGCGTGTTCTGACACCACAGACGATCTTATTTCATCTTAGAAATAGAAACCTCGGAGTCACAAAGTGGCTGATTCCTTCACAGACGCAAACAGTGTTCACTGCAGCGGCTGCCCTGGATGGTTTTTTTTTCCTGTTATGCTTCTTTTGGTCTTTGAAGTCGAGGCATGGGAAGGAGGCGGGAAGAGATTTTTGAGTGTGTGTGTACATACTTATCTGTTCATTCTGGCATTCAATCCCAGTTAAATTCAGATGGCCTTTAGTCGCACACAAAATGGGACTGAATATTTTGGGGCTTAGCTTTAACACAGGTTTCTAAAATAAAACCTCACTGAACTAAATAGGGGAGAAGTGGCTAAATTAAAAGTAATCAGCAGCTCCAGATAACGAACCTGAAATCAAACTGAAACAAAGATTCCTCCTGATATTGTATACATAAAAAAGATCTGAGTTTACAGCATGCTGTTGGTGGCAGTTTAAATACACCTGACTGCACAATTAAATTCAAGTTCACTTGCACAAAAGCACAGCTTGGGCTCTTCTGTCTGTCACCTTGAGAAATGCTAAAGAAGAACACAGAAAGATGAACCATTTGATGATTTACAGGGGAAAGAGCTGAAAAATGACATTTACTCAACTAAAAGGTTAACAAGACAGTACAAGAGAACACAAAGCTGCTGAAAACACCAAATGTCAGATTATTATATGCAGCTGAAGAGTGTTAGAAAAACAAAACACTAAATTGTCTCCATCACTCATGGAATTTCTGGGAGGTTGCCGAGTTTTTTTTAGGACGTGGAATCCAGCCTGGGTGCACCAAAGAATTTTACACGCAATTTATTTCACATTTTTTTCAGCCCATTTGTTGTGTTAGATTTTAGCAACAACAGTGGAAATCCAGACAGTTAATTCCTGTAGAAAAACAACAATAACAAACCAAGAAGTAGCAACAACATGAGTTTTCACATGAGCAGCTGTTTTCACCTGCACTGGGTTTTAGACTTAAAAACACTGACAACTCACAACACGACAAATCACATGAACATTTGCTCTCAGTTGTCTGCACAAAAATGAGAACTTCATGGTGAGATTAATGTATTGGTTGGTTGATAACAGCTTTTTAATCCAAAGTAGGTATTGACCAGTAATTCACTTGATGGAGGCTTGTAACAAAAGCACTATGCTATAGAGGTCTGGTAAGCCCTTTCTTTCTAACTCAAGGTCTCCAGATTTTTTTTTTTTAATCTTCAGACTTCTAGTCTTCAGCCCCAACGGATTCCAGTGATGTTACTTGAGGACATTTATCGGGTTTGGCGCAGCTCCCACTGGAGACACAGAAAGTTTTATACAGCTTTGTTCACATATGCAGAAGTTCTCTCCCAGACCTGTGCACAGACTTTGATGTGTAAAATCGATGGAGTTCCCCTTTAAGTATGAAGATGTTATCGATATTTGCCTCCTGTAGCCATGAACGTCCATCTTTGGGCCCTCACACATAAACACATTGAATTTAGAGCCTTAACCAAAGCTTACAGATCGCTGTGCTTTAATTGTCTTAACAGAATCACTGACAGCGTCTCCAAGAGGGCAGACTCATTTCACCTGGCCTAGATCCTCAGAGCCTCCGCACAGGAGCAGGAGCAGTGTAACAAAGCCAGGCCGGTTCAGTGGCATACTGATCGTGCTTTGCTCAGAGGGCTTCTGAAGAGTATTTTAGGAGCAGACAGGGACTGTCGAACGTGACTTGGCCACCAACAGCTGCAGTGCTTTTTCTTTTCCTTTTCTGATGCTGAGTCTGACTGTGGATCTAATACCATGGCAGTTAAAGCCTTTGATGAAAAATTCATTCAAGATGATTTTATATGGAACTGGGATTGGGTCAGTTTGAGTTCAGTCACTTCAAAATGTTGAGTTGAGACTGAAAGAATGAAGTGGGAGCTGCAGTTCACACAATATTCAGACTCTTTATGTTCAGTGATTTAGTTAGTAGATGAATATAAGAACATTTCAGGGTCTGAAATAGAAAAAAAAACCCATATACTTAATAATTTGAATTAAAAATGAACCGCTACAAGAAAATGTGAGACTTTTCAAAGTAGTTTGGCAGCAACATTTTTCCTTCAGTCGTCTCCTCTCTCTTTCTAATGTTCTTCTCTCCTCCTCCATCTTGTCTGGCTCCTTTCTCCTTGGGTCCAGGCGGTGTTGGAGAGCACGTGGCCCTCCAGCACCAGAGGAGGATACTTCCTGTGGATGAAGCTGAGAAATGTCATTCTGGGCGTGGCGCAGTTCAAACGGGCTCTACGACGGCACGCCCCCCTCACCCAGAGCCCTTTGTCAGGTACCTGTGATCAGTAACACTCTGCATGTCAGAGAAAAGGAATGCTGTCTCTGCTGTTGAGACTTGGGATGCTCCTGCAAACCTGGCCAGTTTCCAGATCTGTGGTTTATGTTTGTTTTATTGCAGACAGTTTATTTTTAACTTTAGAAACAACACATGATCCTACTGCCTCTCAAATTGATACACCCAAGTTCAGAAAAGAAAATCAAACTAACCTCCATTCTTTCTAAAATCACATTTGTCCCAGTTGAAATGTAAAACTATAAAACACAAGTATCTCAACATGTGTGATTTAACTCACCTGCATGCCAGTGAACACCTGCACATGCCCAGTGCATGCTAATCCCCGTCCTGCTAATCCCTGCTTTTTTAAGAAGCTCCCTGTTACCAGTGGTGAGCATTGTGTTCGTCAGCGCTCCTCGCCTGAGCTCAGTGGTGATTCAAACACACTCATTTACACACGAGCCATCATTTTTTACAGCGTCACTTATACTGGCATAAGCTGTCAAACATGACAGATTCTAAATCCTCTCCTGCCCCGAACATCATATATCGAGTACTTCCCCAGTGACACAAGAGGTGAAAATTAATGGCCAGCGCTTAATTTTACATGTCCTTGTTATTTTTCTGATAAATTCCTAAGACGTTTCCTGGAAATAACTGTAATTTGGTAATTGTTATAGGGAACATATAGAGAAAACTCAGTGCAACAGTTATTCAAGTCAAGAGTTGGGCTTATTAACATTGAATGACTTCTAGCATGATTTCCTCTAAAGAACTGAAATAAAATCTCATTTAAATCCCAGAAAATATTCATTTATTTTTTACATTTATGTTAGATTATGTATGCGCTTTCTTGTAGCCAAGTTTCACATTTCTGCATTTCTGTTGTGCTGTGTCACGTCAACTTTTGGATTCATATCAAATTACAGATGGAAGATACAATCAAGGTACTGTTGCTTTGTGAGGTTTAAAAGCTCCATGGAAATTAGACTCATTGGGGCATTTCTTGTCACCTGCTTGCACAGATTTAAAAATATATATATTCTAAAGAAGAAGAACAGTTGACTCCTTGTGGGGCAGAAATGGCGCTCCTTCCTTTAACTCGCTGTTGTCTCTGTTCAGATGGCAGCGACCTGGACGCTGTGAGTCACGGCAGCCTGGATAGCTCTGCCGACACTAACCTGGCCGAGCAGGGCCCCTACGCCACTGACTCCGTCAAAGTAGACCCCACTGATGATAGATCTAGCACAGGTACACTTCAGATGGCTGCTGCTTGACTCCACCTTTCACAGGCAGCCATTTTGTTCTACATCTTCTTCTTTTCTCTCAGTGACATTTTTTTTTTTTATCCTCCGTCCTCATTTGTCCCACTCACCGACCGGCCTCTTCCTTGTTTCCCTCTTAAACCTCCTTCCCTCTGCTGCCTGTTTTTCCACCTTCCTTTCGTCCCTGTCGTCCATCCACGTCTCTCCCTGGTTTTGCGGCTGTGGTTTCTGCTCTGCTCTGTCCCTAACCCTGCCCTTCACTCTGGCCCTGCCTGTGTTGCCCTTGCATGCAGTCGGCCGTGGGGGCGGCAGCGTGGGCGCCAGGGCCCTGGTGGCCCACTCACACTGGGGGGGCTCTGAGCTCAGAGAAGCCACCCTTCACCCAGGTAAACCTCTCTGTTTGTCTGCCTGTCTGCCTCTCTCTTTGGTTGCATTTCTGTCTCATCTTACTTGCTCTGCAGTGTTTTTATTTTCTCACTTCTTCAGCCGTCTCATTGCTGCTCTTCTCCTCTCTGTTTGTCTCTTTGTCTTTATGAGCTCTCCCCTTCTTTCTGTCCTCCACTTATTCCTGTCTCTCTGTCCGGCACATCACAGTCTGCTGCTCATCTCTCGCTCATCTCTCTTTTGCGTTTCTCTCTTACTCTCAGTCCTCGCTTCACCACCGAGTGATTTGTCATTGTCAATTATGGCGAGTAATTACCCAGAGGCACATTCTTTTTGATTATGGAAATAATTTTAATCACGGAGATGGCACCTCTGCAGGAGACGTTGCCTTGTGTACAGAAAAAGAGAGAGAGAACCACAGCTCGCAGCACAGCGGGAGGTAGGGACCTCGATGTGCCGCTCATTGATTATTACAGTCCTGGAATGAGTTTTGTCACTTGCCATCAGTTGTGTGTTGCTCCATACTGTATTACAGCCGTGCCACACTGCCTCATGCTTTATTTAGAGATGACGGCCAGGGAGGTTCATGGGAAAGATGAAAGAGGAGAACAAATGCTCAGACAGCTGGTTGCCTGGAGATGGAAAAGTCAGCCTGGAGTGACGGCAGGTTTTCTTTTTCCTTAATGTCAAATTCATAAGCAGCTGTGAAACTGCAGCCTGTTTCCTCACAGTGACTGTAGATCTGCATGTCCTGAGGAGGATTCTTTTGTCCAGCTCAGCTTAGCTGGTTTTTCTCTCTTCTCCCTGCGACAGTGGTGTCTCCCATAATTGAAGACATGAAAGCGAAGGAACGCCTCACTAGTTTTTCCCCTTATATTTCATTTGCCACAGTGCAAAGCAGCAATAGATTCACATTTTTTTTATTCCAGAAAGCCTTTATTGGTGGTGTTCAGTAGATACTGTGAAAATAAAGGACTTGGCTCTTAAACCTGTGACATGCAGTGGTGTTGAAGAGCAACTGTTTTAAGAGAAGAGGTGCTGTTTTGAATATTTTGTGCTTGAATCCTTCCTACACAGATTTATCACCAGCTGTGTTTTGTATTTTTGTGATTTTGTGCTTCAGTATTAGAGACTTCAGTACTTATTGTACTCCCTTTCTTCTCTTTAATCTGTTTCCTTCTCTGTTTTTGTTGTTCTCCAGGAGATCAGTCAGATTTGGGTTATAACTCTCTGTCCAAAGAGGAGGTTCGGAGAGGAGACCCCAGCGCCGGCCCTGACAAGGATGACAAGAAGGAGAGCGACTGCAGCTCCTGTCAGTAGTCTGTCTGATCTGATATCACCTGATATTTCTGTCTACTGTACTTTCTTCTAAAAAATGATAACTTGGCAGCCTCGTAGCCACACGGGATTTCCCCTTCCTTTGCCTTGATCTCCCCGTCTCCTCCAGAGATTATTCATTCTTTTTGGTTTCTCATGCACATCAAAGCATTTCAGTCGTATGTTGTCCTCCAGTGGATTTTTTTAAAGAACTGTAGGTGAACTGTGCAGATAGTTAAAAAGCATGATTTTAAATTGTAATTTTTGTGTTTGCAGTGTCGGAGACAGAGAGCGCCAAAGGAAGTAAAGACTGCCTTCCTCAGCTGGACATGGAGGTCCATTCCTCCTTCCAACCCCGTGGCATTGTCCGCAGCAGCTGTCCATATGACGAGTCATCCTGTAAACCCAAGAGCTCTGCCAGTGCAGGTACAAAAGAAAACTTAAGTGGGAGGAGATGCTGTTAACTGAAGTGTTTTTCAACATAAAAACCCAGGAGCCTTTGTAAAGTGTGATCTTTACCTTCCATCTTTATCTTTCTCACTAACATGTTCACTGGCTGTGCTCAATGTGCTTGTAGCTTTGACTTTAAATCAAAGAGCGTGATATTTTCTAATGCAGCTGCTCATGTCTTGTATTGAAGGGGATACAGGCACCTGTGCTTATCAAGTCAAAACTCTTACATACTCCCTCCCCCTCTCCCTAAGGTCATGTTGCAGGTCTCCTCTTCACCTCCTCCCTGGATGAGATCGGTGAAATCCAGACCAACAGTTTGCTCAGGAGACATAAGAGTGCTCTGGAGGAGGTGGTGGGCAGCGCCAGCAGTGGCTCGGCTCTCGACTGGCAGGGCGTGAGGGGCCGCCGTCTGAGTGGAGACACGGTGGGCAGCAGCGGCAGCGGCACCACTGTCCTCGGCCTGGGTATGAGCCAGGGAGAAACTGACCCAGAAAAGATCGCAGGACACCTGGGCGCAGATGCCAAAATCCTCTCTGGTGCAAACTTGAGTAAGAGTAAGAGGCCTCGTTCGCTGGCTCTGGGCGGGTTAGAGGGGGCTGCTGCTAAGGCAGGCGCTGCCAGACGTCTGGACCACAGGACGGAGGAAGAGGAGATGGAGGGACAGGACTCCAGTGATGAGGACAGGAGTAATGCAGAGGCCATTTTTGATTTGGAGGATCTGGATTTGGACAAACCTGCCACAGGACCTGGCGTCAGCTCTCATAAAACCAACAAACCTCATAAGAAGGTTGTCGAACGCAGCGCCAGCTACGGTGTCATGAGCACCCTGACGTCCAGAGGAGCTGTCAAGCGCACAGGCATCGAGATGGGCTACGACCCTCTGTCACTGCTGGCAGCAGAGTCACAGTCCGATGAGCAGAATGAGGATCGGTACCCAGAAGGGGATGAGGCCAGCACACCGAGCGCCCGCAGGCACCTGGCCCAGGAGATAGAGCTCTACATGAACCACATGGGCAGCCCACTGAGCAGCCGCACGCCCAGTCTGGACCTGCAGGATGCAACCAGCCCCCTCCTCCTCCACCCCTCCTCGCTCTCTGCCCTCCGCAGAGCCAGCCTGCCCCACAGCTCCCCCCTCAGGACTGCCGGAGTGCCACGCTCCCGCACATACCACCCTCCCTCACCCTCCCAACCTATCTCACGCCAACGCCTGTGGTCGTCACCGCCCTGTCGCAGCTCTAGCACCACCCCCAGCCCCAGCCCTCGACCCAGCCCCCACAGAGAGAGGGTAGACAGGATGAGCCTGGCGTCGCCTTCACCGTCCTCCTCCTCCTTCGCTCTGGACACTCTGCTCACACCAACGCTGGATGTATTCAAGACCAGTGTGTTCTCGGCTGGGAAGGGTGTGGCAGAGAAGGCGTGCCGCTGGTATTCCCGACTTGCCACATACACCACGCCTACCAAGGTACACAGTCTTGTTGTCTAACTTATCTTTATGCACTGCATTACCAATAAAAAAAAAAATTTAAGACACGAAGTCCAAATTACTTAATTACCCAGCACAGAAATTAAAATCACAGGGTTTCTGTTTTCAGGCCTCAGCATTCTCGTGATCACTTAAATAAATTTATGTGAGTCTGTTACTGTTATTTTCTGTTTTTAAGAGCAAGAAAGTTCCAAATACGTTATCTAGAAATAGTGACCTAAATTTGAAACTGTATTGTATATTTTTTCTGGAAAAAAATATCAGCCACATCTCAGCCTATTAGTGTTCAGTAATGCAAAGAAAACACAATTTGTAGTAAATGGGCTAAAACCTGCATAAACACTGGTGTGATTATAGTTTAGCACTATAGCAAATCATTTTCAGTGGAATATGAAGAGCTCATATAAGCTGTACTTAAAGAACTGAAGGTTGGGGTGCTGCTGCCATCTTGTGGCCTTCTGAGTGTCTGACAGTATTTTTCCAGTGGACAGTGTGAAGAGCCTCCATCAGCCAACTATAAAGGTCAAAAATAACAACAAAAAAACAAAACTCCACACGGACAGCCTTCAGTTTTTTTATAGTCACAGATGCCAGACTTGATCATGACCATGATATCATCCATCCTGCCAGACCTTTTGTTTTGTTCTGAGGGCTAAAATGTAGTTTACAGATCTGGAAACTGTTTGCAAACTCTCCACTGTAACTTCTGTTACAGCACAGTTTGTGTGTTTACAAACCTTGATATGCTTAAGAAGCAGAGCACTGTATCTGTCCAGGGTTCATAAATAATGTTTCTAGATTTGTGTCATTAATGTAATGTGAAGGGGAAATGCATTTCAGTGGAGATTTCAGTAGAAAATGTCTAATTGTTCCCCTTAAATAATATTGAATTTGAATTTTTACCTTGTGAAGAGTCTTAGTCTCAGTTCATGACGACATTAACCTTCCCGGTTCTCCTCCGTTCATCCAGGACGGTCACAGTGACCGCCTCAGTGTGTCCTCCCTCGGTATCGGAGATCCGGACTGTTCCTCCCTGCTGGATGAGGTCGACTGTGGCGAGTCAGAGGGCTCCATGGTCTCTCCTCAGAAGAACGGCCCCATTGGCCCCTCTGGTCCCCGTAGGAGCCCCAGACGCAGCCCCCTCCGAGGCAGACTGGACAGCCCCACTGCAGGCTCCAGCCATGGGAGACCCACATCGCTGCTCCATGGTGAGACTGACTCTCTGATTTACCTGCACCATTGTACAATGTCCATTTTTCCAATTTTTTAGTTTTTCTCCTAAGAATATTTCTTCAGCAGTTGCAGTTAGAGTTTGATTAACTGAATGTCTGAATCACTGACTCCTCATGTATCATCACATATTCTGATCCTTCTTTATTCGTCTGCAGGGTGTGTCCTCTCTCCACCTGGTTTCCCTCTGCCAGACAAGTCGGACCTCGGCTCGTCGCGCTACACCAGCAACACCAGCATCTTCAACAACTACGCCATGGAGGTGAGTCAGACTCCACCATGAAAAGTAAAAAAGTAGAATTCAGTCATAGGGTCAAAATATTTAAAGACTGGATGCAGAAGCCAGGAAACTAGAAATAATGTTTTTATGCAAAATGTTGTCTTGTTCAAATGAATGAATCTGTTTACCACACTGCTTCTGCTTTAGCTTTGTAATAAACATTTAATGCTATCGAGTATGTTGTAGAAAATTCATTGGTGAATCGGTGGGATTTAAATCTTTAATGGTATTTAACTTTCTCTTATGAACGCTTAGAAACAGCATTCATAAGTTTGAAGAGAGTCAAAACGCTTTGCAGGCTAATCATAAAGATTCTCCCTCAGCAGAATATTTCTTTACATTGGTAGATTCATCTACGAAAGCTAAAGCTCACAGGATAATGACTCTGAGGGTGTGTGTGACTCTGTGTGTGTGTGTGTGTGTGTGTGTGTGTGTGTGTGTGTGTGTGTGTGTGTGTTTCCAGCTGCTGATCTCCAGCTGTTCTCGCTGTAAGACTTGTGACTGTCTGGTCTACGATGAAGAGATCATGGCCGGCTGGACAGCAGACGACTCCAACCTGAACACCATCTGCCCCTTCTGTGGAAACCCCTTCCTGCCCTTCCTCAATGTGGAGATCAGGGACATGCGAGGGCCCGGCAGGTAAACAATAAACTTATCAATAAAATATATAAATACATTTTTATTTTTCAGATGGATTCTTAAAAAAATATTTTTATTTTTATTTATTCATTGTGGTCTTTTCCAAGTACTGTATGGAATAATAAAGTTTTTATTGCGCTATCACCAAATTAAGTTTTGCTTGATGGAGCCTCTTCTCTCCTCCCCACAGGCTTTTCCTGAAGGGCAGTCCATCTGTGGACGAGGCAATGACCTCATCCTACTCTGCCTCAACAGGTCTGGACACAGGGACGTCCACCTTGTCCACGCCCTGTCCCACGACAGCCGTCTCCGCTCCCTCCCCTGTGATTGCTGTCCAGGAGTGCTCGGGGGGCGAAAGGTACTCACTGCAATTCAGCGTAACACCACGTTCTTCATTTATTTACATGCTGTTCATGCAGAACAATATCAATCAGGGAAAAACACATTTTTATGGAAATGCAAAACAAGAGGCAACGTCAACAGAAAATACTTTGCATAAGATAAACATGTCGATGTGTTTTGCTGTTTGTTAGTTTCTTAATGTATTTTATATAGATGTTAAACATGGATGAACACAGTGCTGACAGTCACCATCACAGCTTCAGGGCTTTGAGCAGGAAATATGACACAGATCTACCTACCAGAATATAAAATATAAAAATGTTTGTTGTCATGCTGTATTCTTGGATTGGCTATATGATTTTTTTTTTTCATGGTTCATCTTCATGCAGCTTCCAGTTTGTCTGGTTACACAATGCTTTTGAAGTAGGGAGCTCCTGTAGCTGCATCCACATGCTCCACATCTGCATTGTAAACGAGCGACGTGAGATGATCTGCAGCACCTGGTCCTAACAAAGCTCCGTGTGTGCGTGTTTTGTGTGTGTGTGTGTTACACATGCTGGTATAAAAACCCTCATGTGGTTATGAAATGTGTGAGCAACAGGGATGAACAGTGTGTGACACCCTGATGCCCAGATATCAGCAAAAAACAAGAAGAGAAGGGATTTACTGTATTTTGTTTTCTTTATTTTATTTCCTGAATATTATTAATGTGATGTAAACATCTGGTGCTGGTGATGAATAAACGATGCATATGCTAATTTTGAAAACATCCGTTTAATGAATGCAGTGAGAATGTGCACACCTCATGTGTACATACAGAACTCATACCGAACGTGCAGCTTTCTAAATGTGACAAAAATAAAATGCATGCGTATGCATATGTCTTTGTGCGTACGCACAGTTTTAGTCACAGATCTTCAGGTTTATACACCTGGGTTCTGGATTCTGCTTTGTCTCTGTGATTTTTCCTATAAAGTAAAACAACAACACATTTTCTTTCGCTGTTTTGAAAAGTAAAAACACTTTTCCCCAAGAAGAAAGTCTCAGCTTCTTGTGATCTGTTAAATGTTGTGACTGTGAGCTGAGTTGTGCGTCAGTGTTAGGAGCTGACAATCCCCACTGTGTCTTCTCAGGACTCGATCAACCAGGGCTCAAGGTATCAACATCCCCACAGAGCGCCGGCAGGGGGCGCTGTCGCAAGGCGCGCCCATGGCCCGCAGCGTCAGCGCCTTTGGCCCTCTGGACGAAGCGCCTCGACCCAACCGCCGCATGCAGACATCAGGCAGCCTGCCCAGCCGTCTCAATGAAACCACGGTATCACATTTACAGAAGTATTCAGAGCCTTTATGGTGCACTTTCTGTTCTTATTCACCCTTATTCAGCCTGTGACCTCCACAAACCTAGATCAGATGGTTCAGCTCAATCCTACTATCCATCCTCCTGCCTCATTTACTTTATGCATGTCAGTAATAAATCTAACCTTTAACATCTTCGTCCCACCCAGGATCCACTGAGCATGGAGTGGCGGCTCCACAACCCTGAGCCAGTGACGGTTCCCTACCTGAGCCCGCTGGTGCTGTGGAAGGAGCTGGAGAGTCTGCTGGAGAACGAGGGCGACCCGGTGATCGCAGAGGCCGACATGGTGGACCATCATCCCATCATCTACTGGAACCTGGTGTGGTATTTCAGGCGGCTGGACCTGCCCAGCAACTTGCCTGGTCTCATTCTCACCTCCGAGCACTGCAACAGGGACTCCCAGGTGAGACACACAAACAGAAACATACGGTACATAGTCATAATTAAAACAATCGTTATGATTATTTTAAAAAGTTAAGTTAGATTTTAAACGGGGAGCCAAACTCATCCGTTCAGTATGTGGATTGCCTGTGAGTTATACTGAAGGCTCACCTTCATCATCAGACTTTTTAAAAAGGGATCATTGTAACTGATTTTCACCTGGTTTATATGTCACTGTGCAAACCCCGAGAAAAAACTAGCAAGTCACCACTATAAACAAATTCTTAATGTGTCGGTGATGTGTCAGGTGATGTGTCAGGTGATGCCAAAATGGATCAAATAAGCTGATTATGCCCAATAACAGTCAAAACGCACACAAACATCATGAGCCCATTTGTATGTTAAATTAAGCGAATCAGAAGAATTTAGGGGAACTTAAAAAAATGACTCTCTCTCCTCCCCGACTCATCAGGTTCCTCGTCACTGGATGTCGGAGGACAGTAAACACGTACTGATCCAGATCCTGTGGGACAACCTGAAGCTGCACCAGGACCCCATCCAGCCTCTCTACATCCTGTGGAACACATACAGTGAGTCGCACTGCTCTCTCTCTCTCTGTGGCACCAGAACAGACCAGTTAGAAATTCATCAGGTGATTTACTCAGCTCTCACTGGAGCGCTGACTGCTGCTGAAACAGGATCCAGTTGGCTTTTCTCTTTTTGGTTTTTGAAATGTTTTTTTTTTTCCCAGAAACATTCAAATTGAACTTTAATGAACCTCAAAGCAGCAGAAGAAGAACAAGAGAAAAACAGAAAAACTGAATAAAAACAACAAAAAAAAAGTGGGGTGATGTGTGGATATGGCAGGAGTAGACTGAGAAATCAAAACACATGAAATGAAATATAACTGAGAAAATACACAAATCAATGTAACCTAAAACTTTTCATAGTGAGAAAAGGACTATTTTATTCTGATTTTTTTTTATATGTCACATGTTTATATATGAAACCTTTAATTTGTTTTGTGAATGAAAAGTTAAAATAGTTATAATAGATATGGATTTGTTGTATGTACATATGAATATTGTTGTGGGGGGTGACGTGCCAAAAAATGTCCTATGAAGTGGTGCCGTGGTTAAAATTTGGGACACACTGGTCTAGAGCTCTTCTGTGGCGAGACGCTGATGAAACGTGATTTAAAAGCCCACTGAAGAGACGAAAACATCCGATCTTCAAACTGCTGTACGCTTCTGTTCGTTCGCGCTTCGACTGATGCTTTTTTAATAACATCATCTCACTGCAGCATCTTCCTCTGCAGTGGTTTAATGGTGGTTTAACCATCTGTTCATCTGAGATCAGAATTTGAGTTAATCGTGAGAACAACTGCACCACAGCTGGATTTGTGATCACTATGAATGAACAGGCTCTCGTGCTAACATGTCCGTCGCTTGGCTAGGTCTGTAGTAACTGCTTGTTGAATGGGGAAGGAGGCGTGGAGCTGCAGCCAGCTCCTCCTGGGAGTCGGCTAATCCTTGTGCTAACAGGCTCTGTCTGCTCTCTGTCTTTCAGGGCTTAATTGTACTCTGTTGTTAGAGAGTGAGTGTTCACCTCTGCTGCAGACTCCCACAGATGAGTCCTGTTGTTTGTGCTCTGACCGTCCTGTCTGAGGCCTGCTGTCCCCCTCTCTCTCTCCCTCTCTCTCTGCTGTGTGTTCTTTGCTTGATGCTTTTCAGTGTCGTCTGTGGAAAGTCGGCCTGTGCCTCTCATGGTTTTACAGTGTTGGGAATGAAAGCCTCTGTGTACTGTGAAATCTTCTGATGGTTGTTGACACGGGGGTTGTTTTTGTTTCATGAAACACACGGAACGTGTTTGTCTCAAATACAGCCCTGCTCTGTATTTGAATGTGGGTTTGCATCTCTGGTGAATGTCCACTGTTCTCTTCTGCTTGTTAACATGGACATTAAACGTTTTAAAGATGAGTGTTGCTGTAGTGCTTCACGGGCTGGGTACTGAACACCAGCCACGTCACGCTGGCTCTCCTGAACCTTTTCATGTAAATAGGAAGTCACTGTTAGCATCACGAGCTGTAACAAACTTCCACAAGAAGTTGCAGTTTTTGAGGAGTTTCTGATGTATTAAACTTAAACTGTCCGTCCTTCAGTAAAAGTAGGTTTGACTTTGATTTATTTATTATTATTAAATTATTACTAGATTAGTAAAATTAGTTCAAGAAGTTCTGCTTCATCCCGGTACAGATACCCAGCCCCAAGTACTTTACAGTGAAATGAAAACCTCAGGTTATGATCAAACCATCCTCATTTTGCATTCATGTTCTACTGTGTGTCTTAAGCATTAATATGATGAGTCCACTGCCGAACTGTGTGTGTGTGTGTGTGTTTTGGTAGACGTGGGTTACCCTCTGTCTCGGCCGGTCCCGGAGGAGGAGAAGCCGTTCAGCGAGGAGCTGCTGCAGAGCGTGGTGAAGAGCATCCAGAGGAACGACGTCAGCCGACCGATGGCTCAGCTGCTGCAGCTGCTGGGACAGACGCTCGGGGTCAAGCGTCAAAGGTCAGCAGTGACGTGCCTTTATTTTTTTCCCGTCACCTCTACACAGGTGTTTCTCTGGCCTCACCCCGTCGTCAGCTGGTTCAAAGTGCTGCTGTACAATTATCACTAGTTCAAGAAAAAATCACGTAACTCCAATTCAGGCCTCCCTTCACTGGCTTCCTGTTCGTTTTCACATTGATTTTAAAATTTTATTGCTGACTTTCAAGGCTTCAGAAAACCAGGCCCCAAAGTATATAAAGGATCTACGAACCCCACGTGAGTCTGGGCGCCGTCTTAGATCAGCTGATAACGGACTCATGACTAAGGGCTATTGTGCTTTTGAGATCCAGGTTCCCAAACTCTGGAATGACTTACCTGCTGAGATTAGGTTTACTGAGTCTATCACATCAGTCTGTGTGAATTTGAATTTATGTTTTACTTGTGTTCATGTTTTTTGCTTTTGTTTCAGTTAAGTCAGTGTTAGGTTTGTCTTTTAAATCCAGCTACATATTTGGTCATAATATTAAAACATGTTATTAACCTAAATTCATTTTCAGGTGTATCACATTTCATTATGAGTTGGTATTGTAAGAGTAAAGATATAAATTTATTTTCTGATATGTGATGGGAAAATCATTTTCAGACCCATTCATGTTGTCGTTCTGGTTCACTGACCTCTGCTGTTCTTTTCAGGAGTTTGTACAGAGACATCCTCTTCCTCTCCCTGGTGGCTCTGGGAAAAGATAACATCGATATCGGTGAGTCCTTAATTTTAATGTTTCAGTGTAAACATTTTACTGAAAACACCTGTTTTTTTTTTCTTTTACTATTTTTCATTCAGTTTTAGAGTTTTGGGATAAAAATAAATAAACATTTAAGGTGCCTGTAAAACGTGCAACAGCAAGAACGAACTTTACACCGGCCATTTTTTGGCCACTTGGGGGCAGAAACAAGCCGTAAATAAAATGTTAACATATTATTTCCTTATAAAGTTTATTTTGGGAACATGTATGTTATTGATTGGAGCAGGTTTAAAGGAAAGAAGTTGAAAAATTGTAATAATGTTTATGTCGTTCTCTTCTTCCCTCAGACGCCTTTGATCGTGAGTACAAGTTGGCGTACGACCGCCTCGTGCCGAGCCTGGTGAAGCTGACCCATAACTGTGACCGTCCTCCCAGCACGGGGGTCATGGAGTGCCGCAGGACGTTCGGAGAGCCTTACCTGTAAACACTCACCTTCACACACCTGGAAAAACTCTCACCGCCCACGCTTTAAGACGAGCTCAGGAAACCTGTCGGAAAAACTGTGAATGTGCACTACCGCAACATTTTGGGAAAACTCTGCAAGTGATCAAAAAAAAGGTACAGTTGACTGTGGTCAGCGTTATGTAGCCCGAAACAAAACAAACAAACAAACAAACAAAAAGTTTTACAGACTTTATGTTGATTAACTGATGATGGAAACACCACTCACACACTCATAAATAAACACCACTCACCTGGTTTCTTTGGAAATCCTGTGAAAATTATACAAACTGTCGATACACAGCCGTAGAGGATTTTTTTTTTTACATGCAGAATTTATATTGTATAGTCGTTCAGTATATGAAGAATAATATTAGCAATATTTTAACTTGAAGTCTATTTATACAAAGCCAGCTTTATTTATTATAGTGTCTTCTTTCTGTCTGGCGTAGTGTTTTATTGTGTCCCACAAACCAGGACGACCTGAACACACACACACACACACACCAGGATGACCTGAACACACACACACACACACACCAGGACGACCTGAACACACACACTGCTCATCTCCACTAACGTGTGGAAAAGATGCTGCAGTGTGGATTTAGTGTCTGTTGTAAATAATGACCAAGTTTCCACGATTTATGTGTCGGAGCATAAAAAACAAAACAAAAAAACATTTAAATTAGAGCTGCAGTGATTAGTAATCCACAGAAAATGAATCAATTACTTTGATGCTTGATTACTTAAGCCATTATTACAACAAAAAGACCAAATAATATTCTGGGATTTGAATATCTTCGTGTTTTGGACACATCACAGTGAGCTCTGAGAAATTCTGATGGAGAAAAAAAACATTAATTACTCGACTAAATAATTAAGATTAACCAATAATGAAAATAATCATTAGTTGCAGCCCTAATTTAAATGTGTAAACTCTTTTTTAAAGCTGCCTTTAATGTTTGCCCAGTATCTGAAGTTACACGTTGACTGTGCTGCCCCACAGTGCAACAGTGCTCCACCTTTAATTTCATTTTGATGTAAACTTTGTTCCATAACAGTAAATTTTTTGTGTGTTTACAAAACATTTTTTATTTGAAATATTTCCTCCTCAGATGAACAACATTTAAATCTTTTAAGTTTTCTTCACCAGTGTAAAAGCGCGCTGTTCACTGACCTGCAACTAAGCTCCTCAGATGCTAAGTGACGGAGCAACAGTCAATCAGACAACAAACAGATTTACCCAGAACACCTGAACCACTTTACCTGGAGGTAAAACTGAAGGTCAGCGCACCTGGGGCCTCATGTGCGAAGGATTGCGCAGCTTTCGTCCTGAAACTGGGAAAGTACGTACGCCGAGAACGTTACAGGTGTATGAATCCGTGCGCGTGCGCTTGTTCCTGCGCAGCTTTCTTTGATACGTCACCCCTGAGATGATTGCGCGCAGCTGCACGTGCCACTTAAACCGTCGTGCAGGCTTCCACCTTTTGTCCAGATAACAACGGCAAACACCAGAAACGTCAAAAAAAGAAGAAGCAGAATTTGTGCCATCCGGACTAGGCCGTCCCATCCGGCTGGCATGGCGCGGCTCACGGATGACTGAGAGATACCCGACATGTCAGCCGGGGCTCCTGTTGAAGGGGCGTGGTGAGGGCTCGTTCTGGCACTGGTGAGGCGGGTCTCCCGGTCTGCCTCTGTAACATATTCTGATCTGATCTGTTTAAAGGCGAGTTTCAGTACTCTGTGGTTTGGCACTGTCAAATAACAGTTTGCGTGGCGGTGCGCGCAAATCCACGCAACATTTTGATGTCTACGCACCGTTAGGACATGAGGCCCCTGGTGTGAAATGTTTTCCATCTTTGTATGTCATAAAAAACTGAGGCTGTCTCTAGTTGTTAAGATAAACATGTAAACGTGTTTATGTTTTTTCGGTACAAACCGTTAAACCAGCTTCTAGTTCAACAACCACAGTCTTGGACCTGAAGGTGGCGTCTGTGATTTCTCCAAGCTGCATTGTTGAATTTGAATTCTTTTTAGAGAGGATATTTGTTTTTGAGCCACATTCATTCATTCAGATAACCTTCTACTATCACGCACAACAGATGCAGAATCAGTGTTCAGATTTTTTTTTTGTCCAGGTCTGAGTCTGGAAAACCAAAAATAAAATGTGGAGTCACTGAAAACCTGAAGAGTTGTCTTATAAGGATCATCTAAGGATCTGTTACACCTGTGTGTTTGTGTGATTCTGAGCTGAGACAAAAGTTGTTTTCTTTTTTCCCCTGAACTTTATTCCGAAATGGCACCGCTGGGCCGCGCGTTGTGTACTTTCATGTCATATTGTGATTGGAGGGTTTGTAAATGGCTGATACTGTCGCCATCAGACGCGTGGACATGTCTCTCAGTGCGATCTCTGACCATCACTTTGATCCACAGCCAAATATTTTACCACATCTCGGTCTAAAAAGGGGAAGGACACTGGTACAAACCACATTAACAGGCACAGGCACAGATTAAATCAGGACGTAAATATTAAAAACCTGTGTGCACACAGGACGCACAGATCTTTAATATTAAAGTCCTGATTTGTAAATGTGTAACTTGATATTTGCGTTTACATGCTGATGTTTGTAGAAAATGTCTGGGCACATCTGCACGGCTGCTCCTGCAGTTTTAAAGCTGAAGTTCTGTTATCCTTTCCTTTAAAATGATGAAAGAGCAGGTTTTTCATTGGTTATTTTACATTTCCTTCTGTCGGGGGGGAAAAGAGATTCTGGATGTAACTGGATTTTGGCAGATTAGAAACCTGTCGTTGTCGCCACACTTTACGTGTTTTCATGAGTATGTTCATTAGACGTGACCGACAGACCGACACTACGGTTGGAGGAGGACCTCGTCTCAAAAGCCACAAAGGTCTCATGAATGTCAACCATGTGTGTGATCGGTGGCGGGGAAAACCAAAACTGTTAAAGTCAGCAATCTGCACCAGAGAGTGAAGCGTTTGCTCTGAGCCTGAGAATCTCGGCGGGTCCAGGTGAGGACACGTCGACTACGATGTCAGCAGCTCGGAAAAGCTGCCGTCCGTCTGTGGCTCTCTGTTGTGTTTAAAAGGAAAAAAAAAAAGAAAAAGTTGTACAAATGAATGATTTTGCAGAATCTGGGCCATGTAAATTTTAACTCGCCCTTTGTAGAAATCCCATTTTCTAACAGTTGAATTCTCACATGTGCTGAAGTCCTTTTAGATGTGGTGAAGGTTCTGTACAGTGACCAGATCTGCGGGACTGTCCGACTGTAAATAAAATCACTTACACTCTCACTTTGTTTCCTGTGTTTTTTTGTTTGTTTGAAACTGAAATTGATGAATTTTGCCTTAAATTTAGCCTCTTGTGAGTCTCTGTGATGCTTTTTGGTTTTTCACTTTAAGCGTCTCTCTGTGTCTCTTTGGTAGTTTTGCGTTTTGTTTCCTCATGCTAATGACCTCTGCACACAGCTCCA
Organism: Toxotes lorentzi; assembly: GCA_037833715.1. Classification (NCBI taxonomy): domain Eukaryota; kingdom Metazoa; phylum Chordata; class Actinopteri; family Toxotidae; genus Toxotes; species Toxotes lorentzi. The sequence continues at coordinate 26,837,565 of JBBMJY010000001.1, read as the reverse complement.
GTTCACTGTTAGAAAAATAGTTTATTGCAGCATGGAATTTTAATTTGAAATATTGACAGTTTTCCTATCAATAATTACACGTTTGCATCCACTTCAATCCAACAAGAGCGTTTAACAAGACAGTAACAGCTGACAACGCGACACCTGCCCGATACACGTTCACCTGACGCACATACGATCACTGCCGACGCAAAGAAATATAGTTTGATACACAGAAAAACTCATTTACACACTGAACACGAACAAACACTAGTCTGAATGGTTGAACACAGAACAGAGTTTCAGGGAAACAGTTCAGGAAATACTGAACACAGAAAACTGAAGTTGCATCCACTGATCGTAGAATCGCTGCACGGTGACCGTGTCCCGTCGCTGCTGCTGCAGTGGACATCAGGTGTTCCGTTAATCTACCGAAGTCACCTCAGCAATGTTCCGTGAGCCTAACGCTCACACCGTTAAGAGGAAAAATCCACCTCCGCAGCTGCACCCAGTTTGTCTGAGGACCAGCTCCGTGTCTCTGTCCACGATGAGCAGTGGTCAGTGTCCGCCGTGTCCCACGCCTCCTACAGTCACTGTTTTTTACATAATGCTGGGGCAGAACAGAGAGAGGCTTCTGGACTGAAATGATAACCTGTGTTTGGATGTGGTGCAACCACGATCAATGGATCCTCCCAGTGACATGAGAGAAAAATATCTCCTGTGGTGACCAGCATACGAGCCGGACTACGAAGACCCAAGAAACCAACATTTGCATATTTGCTATTTCTTGATAAATTGAGGGAGAATCATCAAACTTGGCTTTCTCATCAGGACTAATCACTTCTGTGCACAGTCCTTTCCCTCCCCTCTTATGATGCTCGTAGCTATAACATCTGATGCGCAGCTGTGCTGAAGGTGGATTTTTCCTTTAACGTCACTGCTCGGTTAGTTCTGTGTCTACTGTGTGTCTACTGTGTGTCTACTGTGTGTCTACTGTGTGCCAGGTCTGCCTCTTGACATCAGGCTTGTAACTATCTAACACATCCTACATGCAGTAGCATCGTTTGCTCTCCGCCTCTGCGTCGTCAGATCAGATCGAAACTGGGCAGACGAGGACGCGATCCTCCAGCAGGACGCTGAGGACGAGGAACACGAAGTACAGTACGAACATGGTGAGGCCCAACTTTCGGCTCATCTTCCAGCGACAGGCGGCGATGGAGATGGTGACGAAGAGGAGCATGAGGAAGAGCAGCACGATGGCGCAGAACAGGCCGTTGGAGCTGACAGGAACCGGCTTGCCGTTGTGGAACAGAGAGAACATGAGCCACGGCACCGGCAGACTAGAACCAGAGAGGACAGATGTGTTTGTACTGATGGAGGATACCGAGGTACTTATACTGTATCACACACTTCATTTCACAGATCCTGCATTTTCCGGCCAGTTTCCAAGACTCTTTCCTCATAGTTTCCCTAAAATATGAGCTGGTGTTTAGCTGTAAATCATGAGGATATTTCCAGGAAAACCCGAAGCAATTTGGTACTAATGACAAGGGAAATGGAGAAAACGTTAATTGCTGCACTTATTAAGTACCCGCTCCTTATATATGGAATATGGAAACATATGGAAACTCAAAGTCAAGAAGAATCTCGTACTTTTCTTAAGTCTGTCCAGTTTTTTCTTTAAACCTTAACTTAAAAGCTTCCTCCATGTCTTGGTAAATGAAGTAGAAATGCCCATTTCCACAGCTCAGACTCCGTCAGTGCACCAAGAGTTTTATAAGTGTGGCATAAAATCAATCAGGAGCTGCTGTAACTCACCCCACAGTGATGTCAAAGATGTTACTGCCCACTGAGCTGGACACGGCCATGTCCCCCAGACCCTTCCGGGCCACGATCACACTGGTGATCAGGTCTGGGATGGAGGTCCCGGCTGCCAGGATGGTCAGGCCCATGATTTCCTCCGAGATGCCCACGGTCTCACCCACCTGTGCAGGAGGAAAGACAAGGTGAAAACAGGTGTCAGCTTTTTACAAAAACAGAAAAAAAACCCTGTGAATGTACATCCGCCTGGGTGAGAGTCAGATTTTAAAGTTGTGCGTGGATAGTCTTCAAAACACCGGAGTCACAGTGGATGTAAGTTCCTGTAAACGTGTGAACCAACCTGATGAGCCCACCACACCATCAAGTAGGAGAAAACTCCGATCCACAGGATGGAGCCGATGAACGTTACGACAAAATATCTCCTGGACGCCTAGAAAAAAAAAAAGATCACATCAGAAAAACTACGTCAGAACTTTCTGAGACTTGGATCCAGATGTGTAAGGACTGCATCTGTCTTTTTTTGTGCTGCACTTGCAGTAACACCACAGGAGATGTTTTACACTGACAGTGGCTGCGGCAGCTGGACGTCTGTTGTTTTGATGGAGTGGAGGTTTAACATGTGTTGCTCAGGCTGGTTTAAACTCACCATGTTGCGGACATCGGGCAGCGTGAGCCACAGCGGGAACACGATGGGCAGCAGGAACAGGTAGGTGGCCTGCTTACGTCTGGTCTCAGGCCACTCCAAAGACAACGGCTCATTCTCCTCCTCTGCTTCCTCCTTTTCCTCTTCCCCCTCGTTTGCATCATCATCATCATCGTCGTCGTCATCTTCGCTCGTGCCAGAGTCACTGCTCTCCTCACCACCGCTCCCGTCCTCAGCGCTGCCCTGTGACCCCTGTGACCCCTGTGACCTCTGTGACCCCCCCGCTGATGCTGCCGCCGCCTGCAGGAGAGGAGACACACACAGGAGTGACAGAGTGATGGAGTGTGGGGGTCAGAGTACGAAGGCTTTTCACTTCTGTCTGAAGCTCAGGGTTAAATGAAGACCTGAAAAAACTGATGGAAATAATGTGAAACCTTTAAAACACTGATGTCCGTGAAACCATCCCCTTGTACCTTTGACTCGACCGGCTCGTCGGACGTCTTCTCAGCCGTCTCCTCTGTCTTTGGAGGCTGTGAGGTGGACGGCTCAACCGCGGCGCCCCCTGGTGGACCGGCGGCAGCAGAAGCAGCAGCGGGCGCCTGCTCGGACTTTGGCTTGTGTTCAACATCTGGAAACAGAGACACAGAACGACGAGGGACAACACCTGGATAAATGTGTTCCATCGTCTTTGTTCATGTCAGACTTCATTCACTCTTGTTTACTTTAACAATCTTTTTTCTCTTCATGTGGTTTGACTGTTGTTTAAGCTGCTGCTTCTCATTTCATCTGTTCTTTATATTATTTTTCTTAGTTATGATAAAAGAAATAATAAAATTATTCTTATTCTCTTTCCTCTTTACTTACAGAGTCATTCATTTATTTTTGTTATTTAAAAAACATGTTTGGTTCTCCATGTTTGGCCTTTAACCTTCATACTGAATGTTGTTTATAATGATCTTTGAGTTGAAGCTTATTTTACTGCCGAGACACTGGACGTCACTTCGGTCACACACACATTTTAAAATCCTCTGACGGTGTTCGGACTGATGCTTTAACAGATCTGCTGCCCGTTTCGTACTTTAGAGACAAAACAAATCAAAATTTTAATCATACGTCGACACAAAATGATTATGCTGCGTCTGAAGTGCCAGTGGGAGTGACTGGAGTGTTTGGAGATAAACACGCTGCAGACACGGAGGAAAAGTGATTCACACACACACACACACACAGACTCCCATCTGCATGTTAATCCCCGGGCTGATTGATGCTGCTCTCGTTGAGGCCTCTCCAGGCTCCGTGCTGCACCTCAGACTCTGAAGCACCTCATTACTCCACACTGTGACGCACAAACACACCGACTGAGAGGCTCCGCTGATTGTGGAGGACAAGCTCCTTCAGTCCCTAACCATCTCTGACCTAACCAACCTACACCTCCAGCTCAGAGATTTCAAAATAAAATGTCTTACAGTACAATCGACATTGTCACCAATCAGTCACAAAACAATATTGAACACAGAAATCCAGGACTGCTTTAAATCAAATTTAAAGTAGACATTGTGATTTTAGAGGCTGTTGCATGGCTGTCACTAACTTTTATCTGGAACATCGTTGTGGTAAATATTAGCCTAAATAAAGAGGATTGGGGATTGAGAGTGTTTTATTGCACCCAAATCCAGAATCAAATCCAGTTATCACGTCCAAATCCCTCATTGAATCTCATTAAGTTCGGCTTCATCATTTGTAGGCAACTAAAGTTATAAATATTTACAAACCCCAAATATTTACTTTTCTCCTACATTATGACAAATGACCATTTCTGCGAGGCTGCTGAGGGTTTTATTTTGACAGAGCTACACCTCCAGTCTTTGTGCTAAGCTAACACACATTTTCTCATGGGACTGCAGCCTTTTATGAAAGTGTATATCTGATCGTACCTTTAAAGACAGGTGTTAAACTCACCTTCAGGGTGCCGTCGCTGTGACTTGCTCTGTAATTCGCCCATGACCGGGACGTTCAGAGGCTTTACTTTGTTCTTTGCTGCAATTAAGAGAGACCTGAGATTTTTGGCTTTAACTTCTCCCACCAACAGTTTGGTGCAACCGAGTCAACAAGCCTTTGACCTTATACCCACACACCGGCAGAGAGTAATTAACCTCCTCCAATCAGAACCACAGTGATTTGATAAAATGTGAAGCTATGAGCCTCCAGATTCTAAAAAAATAAATCAAATTAGCAACAGAACAAAAGTATCGTGGACTTTACAAACCATGACTTTCAAAAGCATAATTTGGTTTTTGCTTTAGTAATAAAACTTTTCCAAAAGTCCTCGTCTGTTTTAAAGAATATGGAAGGAAAGTGTAAGGTACTGTTTGTATTTTCACTGCTTTACATGATGCTAATAAAAACAAAACAAAACAAGGAGCTTTTTACCAGAACTGAAACGACGAGGATCCACAAACTAAGACTCTGTAAAAAATAATCCTGTGATTATCATCCAAACAGCTGGTGTGTGAAAAAGGTCAGTGATGTTCACGACGACACAGAAACAACTGGATGCAAACACACGAACATGCAACCGAACACGCAAACAACCATCCAGCAAGGACAAACCACTGAACATCAGTTCAGAAACACATCAGGGACAGAAACAAACCGGACTGAGAACCACAACAACAACAGACCAGGAAACACAAACACGACACAAAAACGTCTTACCCTTCCTCTGCACTGAGCCCTCCCCTCTCACATCCCCATTAAAGGACGTCTCTGATCGACACACAGCAGAGCATGTGACACTTCAATTACATACAACCAGACATAAATATGAAATGAGAGTTTTCTTTCTGAAGTTTTCTAATGCTATTCAAGGTCAGACTGAAGCTGCAAAGTCAGAGAATTGTGGCTAAAGATTTGTTTTAGGGTCCAGAATTTTCTGGAAAGTTTCCTTATAATTGTCTGAAAATCAGCAGATGGAAATCACAAGGATATTTCCAAGAAAAGCCAACACACTCTGATTGTAAAGGGCCATGGAGAATGTAATAATTTCGCTTCAGTTATTAAGAACCTACGCGTTATATTGAAGCCATAATGAAAAATTAAAGGAAATTATGTTGTGAAGTGAAAAATGGTTCATAAACAGATCAGTGTCCATCAGTGTTTCATAGAGAGAGACAGAAAGTGTTCAGCACTGAGTGTATGTACTGATCATCAGGCAATCTGTGTTTATCTGTGTTTATTTTACATTTCTTAGTTTTTTTCTCAAAAGCTCAAAATAACACTTTCGCCATTTCCCTGATAATTAGAACCAAGTTACAAAGTCGTTTGTTGGAAACGTCTTAGTGATCAGCAGCAAATGTTTAGGATGCTATGAGGGAAATTTCTAGGAAATTAGCTGTAAAATAATAAAGCTAATAAAGCTTTACTGAATTTCGTAAGAGGTGCAAAGGTCATGTGGATGTTTGCTAATTTTCCAGATGAACCTGTGGGAAAGTTTGTTCTCTGTGGTCTTGACAGATTAACAAGAACACAATACAATCACAACAAGACGCGACAGGAAACAACAGCAAGGCGACACCTCGTTGCCACTCTTACCTCGTCTGGCTTTCCTGGGGCCCGGGGTTTTAAGGGCCCCTCTAAGAGCTGCCTCTAGGATGGAAAACCAACAGCAGTGATTTAACCTCAGGGCCAAGTTTTATTTCATTTTGATGTTACTGCGTCATCTACGTTTTAGTTTTAGTCCGTATAATAAGCGGTCAAACAGCTCAGTGGAGGAGTCGGGAATACAAATCAGATGTCAGAGAAGAAGAAACACCAGACAACAGCGCCGACTCAAAACTAATCAATAAAACTTAAGTACTTGAATTAATTGAAATTAATTGAAAACTGAAACCAAAACCGATCCACGAACCGAGACACATTCCTTATGCACCACAGCCTTCTTGCTTCCTGTCAGTCTAAACACTGGGTTAGGGTTCAGAAAGCTGCTGCAGCACACTCACTGACTACTTCACAATCTGCTGCTCCACATCTGAATATATGTAACTCAACAAAAAAAGAAAAAAATAGAGGTTCACTTATGTGGAAGCTTCATTAAAGATGCTGACAGTTAACCACAGCACTGACACTGACACCCAGTCCAGCCACATGGAACCGGTCTCAGCCCCAGGCCCCACCGCTACTCCAGTTCCATGGAGATAAAGAGCTTGGTCTGCTAGCATGCTGGCTCTTATCCAGCTTTTATTAGCCTGTATAGAAAAGCTGATTAAGGATCAGCGGTGGCCGAGCGCAGCGAGAGCGAGGAACAACGGCCCGGTGAGTTCGAGGACGTGGTGAAGGTCGCCCTGACTTACAGGAAGGGACGGGACGGACAAAGCAGCGCGGAGCTGAGTCACTGCTTCACAGCGTTGCAGAGCTGGAACTTTAATCCATCAGTCAGCTGAAAGTTAACTGATTAATCTTTCAGTGATTTTTCCAAAAAAATTATGAAATGTACGAAAAACTACAAAAACCAGGAAAAAGGTCCATGGGGGACAGTTTGATCTTCTACGTGTGACTGACAACTGGATGGAAAATCTTTAAGGATTAAATGTTAAAAAGCTGAATTTAGTGGTTTTGTCTCCTCCTCTTAAATTTCTCAGGGATTTTATAAATTGCATCATAATTTTCCTCCGAACACCTCCACCACCAGGCTGCAGAGTTTATCCCATGACTGCAGAAGCCGTTGCTGGTTCTGGTTGTTACCTTCTCCCAGAGGGTCCAGGGTGTGGATCATCAGCTGGAAGATGGTGCTCCGCAGCGACGTGTTGTGGAGGGAGGCCGAGCTGCCGCCTCGCTGCAGGACGGGACGTACCTGCAAGGCAGCGGACGAGTAGTCCGAAATTAAAAGGTAATATTCAGATGTCAAAATGCTAAAAACTGGCTGTTGTGTTTAAAGGTGTCAGGTAATGAGCCGCTGACACCAACCTGCTGATCTCACTCCAGTTAACACCGACAATAAAATCGCTTTTCATACCCTGAGTCTTGTTTTGTCCTCTTGTGGGTCTGATGGTGGTTTGTTGCGCTGAGGGCTGCTCGGAGGCGGTTCAGGTCCTGGTTTGGATTTATCCTCAGCCTTTGGTGCAGGAGGAGGAGCAGCAGGAGGAGCAGCAGGAGGTGGAGGAGGTGGTGGTGGAGCTTCAGACTCCTGTAAAGTCAGCGACGACCAGTTCAGTTAACAGCACCTCAGTAACAGGGGACATGACTGTAACATGAGGTGGTCTAGCTGGTGAATCTCCTCGATTCCTCAATTAAGTCCAAATAATCAATGAATTTGTTTTTCTTTTAGTTTTTCATTCAGATAAAGGGATTATAATAATCAGTACATGACTCATCTGTGCCACTAAAGAACGACTCTGTTCATGACAGTGATTCCTGTGTGAGCTCAGTGTCTCTGCAGCATGAATCTTTACGCCTTGTGTCCTGTGTCTGTTACTCTAGGTCCAACAGGTGTCCACAGGTTGTCGTCACTGAACGCACTGTTAAAGACCAGACATCGGAAAATCTTTAGACGTGTACTAATACGAATAAAGACGCATGTGTCATTTGAATTCCGGTGATTGTGACCTGTTCGTGTGGCAGCACGCATCATTACACTCAGTGTGGTGACTGAAGCGCCGCACAGTGACTGCAGACGTGCTTCAGGCTAATTGGAGAACGTGCTGCTGATGCTTGAAACACTGAAACACAGGTCTGCATGTTAATCACAGGCTCAGACATTTACTGCTCTCTGTCTGGGAAATAAAACATCATTTCACATGTTGATATTTCAGGTCTGCGACACAGAGACACGGTGACATCTCCAGCACTTCATCAGTGTGGCACAGCGTCTGTGACACCTGGACTCCTTTCTGTTCAGCATCATCAAAGGATTGTACACAAACACAGGCTGTCACCTGCTCAGACGCACAAATCACTGTCCCCTTGTTCACTGTGTCTGAGCAGGCAGCACATCCAACTGTGAGGAGATAAAAGGACAGAAAATATACTGTGCACAGGCAGAAGTTGGTCCAATAACAACTGCAAAACAGTTTTAAAACCAGAGTTCATTCATAACTGAGGTAGTTTTACAGGATATGACTTTTGTTGTTTTGTCTCTTTCTCTATGCGAGTGTGTCTCCAAATACTGCTTGACTTCCCTGTCCTGTCTGTTGGATTAAACCACATTTTGTGCAGTAGAGAGTGTGTGTGTGTGTGTGTGTGTGTGTGTGTGTGTGTGTGTGTGTGTGTGTGTGTGTGTGTGAGGCCGAGTCAAAATAAACCAGTGTGTGTGTTCATGACTGAACATGTCATCCAGATGTGACAGCGACTAACCTTCTCCGGCTCCTCTGCCGTCCACACCTTGACAATACTCATGTGCTTGTTGAGCTGGGTCTTGACCGCCTGCTCGATCTGACCGTTGAACTTCATGAAGCTCACGTAGCTGATGTAGCCGAGGAACAGCAAGACGCTCTCCCACCACAGGATCATGTTGTCCAGGAAGAAGACGATGAGCATAATAAGGTCCAGGATGTAGAAGGTCACGTCTCGGAACAGCGGCCACCAGGTCAGGTGCAGCATCTCCTGGGAGAAAATGGCGCACATGCCGATCACAAACAGGATGTTGAAGACGGCTGAGCCCACGATGGTGCCGATGCCCACGTTGCTGTGGGAGATGAAGACACCGATCAGGGAGGTGAAGAGCTCAGGGGCAGAGCCTCCGGCCGCCATGAAGGTGGCCCCGGCCACGTCGTCGGAAATGTCCAGCCTGACGGTGATGACCTCCAGCGCAGGAACGAAGAACTCATCGCAGACGATGGCCAGGGCGACAAACATGTAGATCATGCCTATAATGTGCAGGACCACCCAGCCTTGTTGTCGCTGCTCCACTGAGAAGATGTCCTCTGGGTACTCACCCTTCCTGTGAGGGGGCTGGAGTGGGGGACGTGGGGGGGCTGTGGTAGTTGATGGTGGTGGACTCTGAGGAGGTTTGGGGGGCTGAGGCTCTACGTAGATGCACTGTTCGATGTCCGTCCTGTTGACGATCATCACCAGAGGAGGTTTGCTGCCCTCAGGTGAGACGGCCTCTTCCTGCGTCTCATTGGATGCCACCGCCTCCCGAATGTTGACCTCCAAGACATCAGCATCACCCCCCTCTGCTCTGAGAGCGTCATCCGTCATCAGGCTGGCTCTTAGAGTCAGAGTGTAGACGACACTCAGCAGCACACCTGAGATAAAGAACAGGATGCGACAGCGCCTGAGTCTCCTCCTCGGAGGCGAGTGCACGTTCATTGCCCTCGTGGTCTCGACTCCAAACAGGAAGCTATGTCAGATGCATTGCTATTCCCTGACAGTTCCGGCACCGTTACGTGGCCAGAAGACGCCACTGACAGAGAAGACACACACACATGTGCACACTGTGTTTCATCTCTCGCAGCTGGCAGCTTCAACCTGTGGAAGGACTGAAAACAAAAACACACACAGCTGAAAACTACAGCATCATGAACATGTGTGTGTGTGTTAATGTCCTCTCTGCTTTTGCATTGCAGCAGAGGCAGATCCACGGGGAGGGGGAGGAGGGGGGGGGTGATGGGGGATGCAGACAGCCACCTGTTACTATGGCTACATAATCACACAGGCTTTGGCTTCTTGGAAAACAGGAGTCACGTTAAACACGTTAAAACGGCGGGGAAAAACGGGACTGACCTAATAAAGCCATTCATTTCCGAAATGACTCTAATTATATTTAGTGATACAGCGTGAAGGCGCGCGCTCGGAGAGACCGTGATGAAATGCGCGCGCACTAAACGATTGTAAAAGAAACATGAATTAACCCCCCCCCCCTCCCCGGCAGAACATTAGGACATCTGTGTGAATGAAAACCACTAAATCTGTGACTGAAAATGGCGGGCGGAGGTCTAATTGTGGACTAATTGAGGTCATCGCGGATTATCACGCAAGGTCGAAGCGAACTCTTAATCTCTATTCACTCACCAGTCAAAAAAAAAATCTTAACAAAGGGACAGTACAATCCAGAAAGCAGCCGTGTGCGGTGAGCGCCGCTGCGGGTCTTACCTGTACCGCCGGCCGCTCGGCTCCTCGCTCGGCAGCTGCGGACCGTCCGTCCAGCTGTGCGCAACGGACGCAGAGATGCTGACTCCGGTTTTTGGGGAACTACAAGGGCGCACCGCATGTCAGGGCTTGAACGAGGCTCAGCATAATGCAGCTAAGAGGATTAGGAGCCAAACACCTCTCACCTTCCCTCTCACACATAACTCTGTATCAATACACCAACATTCAAACTGCTGTGCTGGTCGCAGCCCGCCGGTTTGAGGTGAAACCTCGGAGGCGGCTCTGAGCGCGGCGCCTGTTGCACGCAGAATAAGCACACGATCGGAGGCTGACAGGAGGAGTTCGGTCGTTATGCAGGGTGTGGTCCGGTCGAGCCTCATTGGAAGGAGCGCGGAGGATTCCTCCCTAATAAAACAGCAAAACGTGATTTAAAAATGCGAGTGGTTTATCAGGAACAAAGTGTGTCCACAGCTCAAACCTGGTTTGTCATTACATCATGTATGACCATATTTATTTATTTATTTGAGTGTGAAAACGTAATTAAAATTATTTTTCATCGACTAAATTTAACAAAACAAACATCAGAGTGAGGTGAGGGACACGTCAATCAAACAGTCTGTCCATCCACACAGAGAAGGTCCAATCAGACAAAGTGAAAACGTCCCAAAGAGGAGGCAGGAGGAAAGTACAGCATCATCTAATGACAATACTCTGATAAGTTAATTAGACTGTTTAATCAACATTAATTTAAAAAAGTAAAATAGTCCTGGAAAAAACAAAACAAACAAACAAAACAGGCAGTGAACTGATAAGATCAAACCCCAATTTTGAAATTAAATTAAATTCATTGATTTTTATACATTGGGATAAACTTAAAGGACGGCTTCACAGATTTTCACGTCTCTCTTAAAACAACATTCAGGCGTCCATGAACGTTCAAACAGTTATCAGTCCACTGACTCTCATAACAGCTTCAGATAAACTTTGGAAAACACACAATTTTGATTTATTATTTTTGAAAAATGCCATAAAATGGACATGTAAGTGTCCAAGAGACACCACAGCAAATAAACTAAAAGCAACAACTCCAGTGCACATAAATAAACATAAACAAAAAAAAAAACACTGAAGGCTCAATGGTGTACAGGCCAGAAAGAAACAAAAACAGTTGGAATTCATGTGGACTGTGGTTAAAACATTTTTCCATTGACACAGCACCGAAGAATCACAGGCCTTTCAAACAAAAGCCGCAAGTTTGAAGTAATGACTTCATTTCACTTCATTTTTGAAACGACCACTGGGAGGCACCAAACTAAATGAAAGAACTCTCTGTTTTAAAGCAGTGAGGCAGAGAACTGGACTGCGGAGCTGAAATCAGGCCTGATTTTGAAGAAATGTTCTCACTTAGCAAAATAAAGGTGGGCAGGGAATAACAGCAAGGATGATTCACAAATTAGAATTTCACACGTTAAAATAATCATCTTTCTATCAAGCCTCTGCCTGCACCCTCCACCCGTCTCTACACTTCCAGTTCCACCTTCCTTCTCCACTGAGAGTGAACGACTCGAGACGCTGGCTGTGTTCATGGGGTCCGGTGTTAAGTTGCTCCGTTATAAATCATCACAGGATCTCAGGGTATGTGCTTCATTAGGTCTTCATTCACAGTTCACATCTCATCATCTTCAGACACTTTTCTTTTGCAGCTTTAAACAGCTAACTTAAATATTTCCCTCTACGTTAATTTGCATGACTTTGTTAATATTCAAAGCAGTGAATGACTGACGCTTTCAGCCAAGGCTCAGTGTTAGGAATGCACCTCTGCACATAAACAAACATCGAAGCGTAAAAATGACAGTTTATAGTTCAGAGCCACTGGTTTTCACACAGAGGGCTCTGAAATAATGTCTCTATCAATAAGCATAAAAAAGGCGTTTCAGGTTTTATCTTCATGCAGCTGCAAGCAGCAACAGTTTTCAGATGCTCACGGTGTGTTTAAGTACGTTCCCATGAACGTTCCCATGATATTCTGTTATATGACAGAATATAACCCAGAAGAAAACAAGCAGACATGGAGATCAGGGAGATAATCCAAGGAATCTGCTCGTCTTTCGTATTAAAATGCTGCAGAAAATGGAACACACCACACAAAACAGAGAGAGCAAGAAAAACTGTATCTGCTTTCAAGTGCATTAACATGCAACAACAACATAACAGAAATATAAAGGTGTTTGCATGTTGACTAATGCCTTTGTGATTTGTAATAAATAGGTAAAAAGACCATAAAGCACCATTAAGAATATTAAGTATTATTAGTAAGAATATTATTTTTGAACCTGTGATATTTGACACAATTTTTAAATAATGTGAAATATTTAACTAAAGGGAACAAACCTGTCACACAGAACAGCTCTGAAATGTTCTTTCTAGCCCACATGTTAACAGGAACTTTTTTTATTTCCAATGATTAACCATATAACCACCTTATTTTCATAAATACACGATGCAAAGATTAATACAAACAGCAGTTTGTTGAAAATATCAACACTGGTCTCATGATTCCTTTTAAACTCTCCTCTCGTTTCCCCAACAAGAAAATTAACAAATATAAACAAAATGGGTGCGTGACCTTAGAGTGCGGCTGCACGCCGACACCTCTAGCGTGAAAATCTTGATAGATTCGGACGTTTTTAAGAGAACAAACAAGATTACGACTCAAACTCACAGCGCTGGATTAACCTGTGCAGTCGTCGAGCTGGTACCGTAGGATTTACAGGACTTGGTCTGGAGAAGGTTTATAGTTCACCCGGTGGAGGAAAAATGGTGATCAGTGTGGCTGTGTGTGTGTGTTGATGAGAAAAGGCAATAATAAGAAAACAGCTGCTTCATCTGTCAGTGGACGGCAGTTCAGGGTGTGTGCAAAGAAAACCTGCTGATCAGTTAGTGGACTTTCCTTTTCCTGGACCGGTATCGTCTCCTCCTCTGCTTGTACAGGTGTCGGAAATTGATGAAGAGTCCTGGAGAGGAGAAGGAACCTCTGTCGTGATTTAGTTCACAGGTTAGTTTTAATGTTTGTCAGGATAATGAAAATCCAATGAAATCACTACTGCCCCAAATATACAGCCGGATTTTACCATTTGTTACTCTGTGGTTTGACAAACTAAAACCTGATTACCAGAGCTCAAATGATTTATCAATTCCTTGATCAGTTGATCAACAGATAAATAATCGGCAACTATTTTGATGAATTAATCATTTGTCATTTCCCCCCCAAAAAATGGTGAAAGATTTTAGCCTCTAAAAAGAGTTGTTTTTTTTGTTTGTTTTTTTTTATGAAAACTGACCAAAAAAATGATCTTACATGTAATCTCTGAAAACTAGGACAAATTTTCATCAGTGAGTTGAAACTTCATGATCGTTTGAAAGTCATCTCAGTTAGTTTTAGTCTTTAAGGAGACACTGAGGGAGAGTCACAGTGGATGGTAGTATGTCAGTGCATGTCTCACCCAGAAACATGAGGACCAGGTAGAGCTGCAGAGTGTAGGAGAAGCTCACAGTGTGTCCCAGCACTGCAGGGAGGGGGAGGCTGAACAGACGGGTCTCATCAAAGATGGGCAGGGACTGGATCACAGCCACCGCTGGAAACATGTCACATCAACACACTGTCAGTCACAACTAACAATCACTGCCACCGTTTTCATCAGTGGACAGAACAACCTAGTCACTAACCAGGGAGTCACTGACCTTCAGCTACAACCCCCAGTGGGTACAGAGGGATCCAGAGGCTGTATCTCAGCCACGTCAGCAGCTTCCATTCTGTGCCGATGCAGGCCAGCATGTAGAAAGGGTACCTGGAGTAAGAGATGGATGGCCTGACGTTACAGCAGGCGACAAAACAAGTTCACCAGAGAGAGGAAGAAGGTGATCTGAGCTGACCTGAAGATCTCAATGGTGCTCCACAGGTAGAAGACGAAAAAGACCACAGGCTTGTTCTGCATCTCCTCCAGGCTGCCGAAGATAACGAACAGGATGACGTTCCTCCCTGCCACCTGCAACGTCACAGAGCAGAATAAACTCAGATTAACGTCACACAAATATTTGATTCTGCAGATGATTTGCATCATTTCAAGTTCAGTTCGAAACATCTGTGGTGGAAATTTTAAAGTATTCGTATTTTGTGCAGCACTTTTCGAACACATTTTTATGATACTCCGCACTTGAGGAGGAAAGTCACTGTCTCCCCTTTATTACCTGTATCATAGCAGGAAAAAATCCAGTCTTAACCAGACCCAACAAGGGATTAATGACCTCGAGCACGGCCATCATCTGACAGAAATACATCATATCAGCTGTGGTGTGGAAGGTATCGTAGAACGAATCTGTGGAGGGCGAGAAACAAACTGAATTAAACAGCACATTGTCTGAGCCACCATCCATAATAGTCATCATCCATGTTATTTGCAAAACAAATCCCTGCTGTATAGTTGTGTTCCTGTTTCTATTCAAATGAGCTCATCAGTGAATAGCTCCTCACAAAGAAAAACACAGCCCTCTCTCTCTCCTGTTTGTCTTTGTGTTACTGCACAGTGCTGCTAATTGTGTTTCAGTCTTTTCTGTTTTTGTATTCCATAAACACTGAGCCAAAAACTGTCGTCCCGTAATTACTTTTTTTCGTGCATAAAATTCAAACGCTATTAAAGAGAGAATTGTTTTAGCTTTAATCCGTTCGTGTCTTTATTGAGTCCGTCCCTCTACAGTCTGCCAATTCTGCTTTTACTCAGCTGTTTCATGTTGAGCGTCTTTGTTTTCACTTTTAAATCCGATTTGTGTGATGTATTAAATAAAATACGAGAGCAATGTAACTGACTGTAGGGCGACCAAAAATAAACTGTGATGGATGACCTATCTCCAGCAGCTTTCATGCCTCTGCAAGCTGATTTTTAATGGAACACTGAAATGAACTTTGTGGCTTAATAGTTACTGCTAGGGAGATAGGAAATAACTCTAAAAGCAGTTGTTAGAAATGTTAAGTACGCACCGTTTGTGAGCAAGACTGAAACACACAAAACTACACTTAAATCCTTTTAAAAAGTTCTGAATGAGATTCAAAAGGAAAACTCAGTCATTATTGTGGATATTGTCTTCATAGTTTTAGGCATCTGTTCTCTCAGTTATGAAAACACTGAACTCACGCTGCAAGTTAACAGTAACTGTTCACATCTGGGAACATGGAGACATCAATAATCAGACAGGTTGTAAACAAAACCCACAGGTTAGCCAGACCAAGCAAACGCAAACAGCAAAATTACTACACAAATTATCCACAGACTTTTCACAAACTTTTCACAACTCCGGTACAAAAATCTCCATCAAATTTCAACAGTGCAACAGAATCTAAAAATCTCCATTTTTACAAACCTTGACCAAGAATGAAGAGTCGGACAGTCATGTTGACAAAGATCCAGGAGAATCCCAGGAACTGCACAAGGTTGTACATAAATAAGTAGCCTTTCTTCAGACCAAGGTAGGCTGAGGAAACAGAAGAGGACAACTAAAATCAGCTAATGCTGATGACACACCTGCAAAATTCCCCCTAGTGCAGACATGTCAAACTCAAGGCCTCTAGGGCCTAGAGGATAAAAGGTGTCAGTTTGTCCAATTAGAGACTTCTGTGAGTGGGATTTATTTATTTATTATTTTGTTTTTTTATGTTTGCAGATGAAGAGCTCAGTGTAACTCACGGTCTTTATGAACTCTCGACTCCACACTTATCCTCTTTATCTTCTCCTCCTCCTGAAAGAAATCACACTTTACAATGACCAAATGTTCTACGTGAAGCACAGACATCTTATATCATCTTTATAGTAGTTTGCATTCACAACAGACTCATGCCAGGTGGGGACGACATTTTACTCTCTGTTCACAGTGGACTCATTTTTATTTGTTTGATTTTCACATTCCTACCTTAGCCTGAAGCTCCATCTCGGCGTCAGACTCGTCCAGCCAACGGTCGAAGTCAGGAGCCAGAAACAGAGGCTTCTTCTCCTGCAGCGTCAGCCGGTCCCACCAGCGCTCCTCCTGCTTCTTGATCTTGATGTCCACCTGACGCTGGGTGGACTTATGGTTGATCTGCAGGAGGCAGCCATGATGGACACACACACACACCACAGTGTTAGGAAATTATATAAGATGGTGTACCAGCTAATCAAGCCTCACTTCAGCTGGGAGGCGTTTCTCAATCAGCGTTGGCCATTTCTCGCTGGTACTCCTGCTCAATAAGCACCATGACGCATTATTGCGCAGGCGTTCACACATTCTGCTTTTGATAAAAAGGTGGATTTTTTTTCTGGGCAGCAAGCAAGAAAAATTAAGATTATACTGGAACCTTGTGGGTTTTTAGAGCATTTTTAGTTAAATGCTATTATTTTGTTTTAAATATTTATTTCCACTCATCCTAAAGGAAAGTCGGAGGTTGTGGGCTGTCCACACTTACATCAGAACCTCTGCAGGGTCTGACATTTGCAATCGACATACAACTAGCACCCAGATAAATAAAACAGTAATTGGTCTTCTGCACTTTGGCCTCAGTTTATGGTTTTGTTTTGTTTTTCAAAACTACTTTTGAATATAACAATCATTTTCATCACTGATCAGTAATAGATTGATAAAAGATCAATACCTCAGCTTTGACAGGTTCCAGGAACTCCAAACTGAACTCATACTCATTATCTCCTTTAGCTCCGTGGCCCTGTGCTGTAGAAAAATATAAAGATTACTGTTTTATATAATAATAACACTAAACCTTATGTTGTGTTTAAAGTCAAACACCAACCTCTGAACTGAAGCGTGTTGTTTTCTTGCAGGCTGATGTCAAGGTTCTGAAAAACACAAATACATCCATTACAACCAATCTGACACTGACGCATTCAATGGACATACTGAGGCAGAAATTAAAGGATAAGTCATGTGATATTCTAGATATTCTATATTTTTCTTATTGTCAACAAATTCCATGAAAAGTCAAGATCAACAATGCGTTAGCTTGATTTTCTGACTCTCCCAAGACTCAAATCTTGAATATTTTCATTTTTAAAAAGGGGTAAATAAATTTCTAAAACAGCTGGACGTTCCCCAAACGGAAGAGAGGAGGTGGATTTACTGGGGCACTATTTTTAGCAGCGGATTAATCCACACTCTGTACGCCGAGTATTCCCGACAGCAGGACAGTGTATGTGGGATTAACTCACAGTAAACAGCATGTGTGTGTTCATGGTAACGCAGTAGCATGTTACCCATGTTTAACTGTTCCTGGTGATTTTAGGGGCTGCAGTATGATGCTAATGAATTACACTGAGAACATTCTTATATTCAGCCTTTCCTCACTGATATAAATGGGCCCGACATGTGAAACAAGACAGGTGTTCTTCTGTTTCAGTTGTTATCTAATCTCCTAAGAGGCTAAACAAGATCCAGAACTACCATTATAAAGTCATGCATCTTTTATGAGACATTTGTCCAACAGATGCAGGATGAGGATGGAGACGTCTGATCCTGCAAATACTGAGGAGGAGAAGAACCTGAATTTCATGCTACTAATGCAAACACTCAGCCGGAACTGAAGAAATGACAGGCCCATTTATAACTCCTCAAGCATGACACTCTTTTTATTTATTATTATTATACAACACTCAAATGGTCCACCTAAAAGCCTTAACGTTCCCTTTTCTGCCATGTCTGTGCCTCTGTAACTTCAGGGTCTCTTACACTCATTCTGAATTGTTGATTGTAAAATTTAAAGAGGTCCCTTTCAGAGGAGAACATGGTTATGTCTGTAGTCAAAAGGGGCGAAGAACAGAAGCTATCAAGGCGGGTAGCGTTGTTTTGTATTGTGTATGACAGACAAACGGTCAGTGCCACCTCAAATCGTGCTCTTTATGCTGCAAAAACGCATAGGATAAATGTGTATTAAACGTGTACATTCATTTATTTCATTTATTATATTTTACCTCCACGAAGGAACACTGTAAGTTGATTTGTCCTCCTTTTAACTGAGGCTACAGCATCACCTAGCTAACAGTTAAGCTAGCTGTTTGTACTGTACATCGCCGCAGAGAAAACGCTAGCAAACGTTAAACCCACAGCAGTAAGAAAACAAAGTTTAGAGCCACTTAAACATTATTTGATCCGTAGACGACAAGTTTGTGTAAGTTACGGGTGAAAGCAGCCAGCTGGATGCTGTGGACTGTCCTACCTTGGCGTCGCTCAGCTCCACCCGGAGGTAAATCTCTCCGTGTCGCTGAGCCCAGTAAACATGAGGAGTCAGGATCTGCATGGTCGCTCGCTGTTTCCTGGTCTCTGCATGCCAAAATACTGCGAAATGCTACTCAAACTGATGAAACGGAGTCCTCATCTGACGCTCTGTCAACCCCCCACACGCTGCAGAGGGGATATGAGGAACACTTCCGGGAGGACGTCGAATGATTATCAAGGATTTCAAAATAAGAATCCTAAAGTGCGGCTTCAAAATAAAAGATTTTCCCGGAGACCTGTAAGACTTCCCTTCTTTACTTCTTGTGTTTCTGTTTTCTGGTATTATTGTACAAACTATATATTTATTCTTTTTAATATATATAAG
>JBBMJY010000001.1:26808070-26818305 GCA_037833715.1 Toxotes lorentzi | reverse complement strand
AATAGAGACCTTACAGATACACACATTAACATACAGATAAGGTGTAAAACAAAATAATTCATATGGGGCGTCTACCTGAAGGTAATTTACTACTCCTGTCTCATGTTGGGCTTTTAAATCTAAGTTAAAACAGTAAAACAGCTGAGTAGATAAAATAGAATCAAGATAAAATAATAATAATAATAATAATAATTTCCAAAGCAAACCCAAGCTCAATCTGTAATTAAAAAAAAAAAATTCTTCCAGCAGGAAAAAAAATAGCCCACAGAAATAAAACCACATCTAATAAGGACAGCATAGATCATTATTTCTGTTTTTAGGTTCCACTGATGAAATATAAGACTATACAATAGTTATATTTAACTATTGTATAGTCTTATACAATAGTATAGTCTATTGTATAAGGCTATACAATAGACTATACTCTAAAATGTGTAAACATTCTAAACAAATAGTGTATGGCCTGTATGGACCTAAAAAGACATCCAATGCCAGGTCTTTGGATCCAGATACTATTCATAAATACTGGAGCCATTGTCGTGTGTAAGCTCCTACATTCTGTCACAAGAGGGCATTATGAGACTGCCTTTTGAAATCTGACCTCTCTGTCACCCTGGACCGCATGGATCTGAGATTCTTTAACAATCCAGGCAAAATCACATGTAACACTGCAAATCACGTTTTGTTTTCAGAAGAAAAAAGAAAACTCAAACCCAGAATGTGTTGAATCTTCTATTGAAAAGCATGATGACAAATCTCAGGAAGACATTTCAACACTTTTAAAAAATGACACATTTATGAGCTCTGATTCCATGGACATCTATGGCTGTGTATCTTTAATAACATTATCCGTTTGAATATTACTTTATTCCCAATTCCTTCCATATCCCCATAAGAAAATAGGTTGATGGTTCATTGCTCTCAAATGTGAGAAAAAGGCAATGTGTTACAGACCAAACGATTCATTAACACATCGTTAAATAGAAAAAAAATCTCTAACCATTAAAATGAGCTTGGACTCCTGACATGACCTCAGGACACCTTCAAATTCCGACCTGAGCAGGGGCACTTGAACGCACCGCGGCAGAAAACTTCCACATTCCCGGTTGATTGTCTTTTTAAACGTTGCTGTTCGCCCGGTTTCTTTTTTACGGTGGACTCACGGACACGCTTCAAACCGAACACTGTTCCCCATAATGGATTATATTTTGTCGTGACTAGCTAATGTTAACGTTCACCTCGGTAACGCCTCCGTTCCGCCTCTCAGCTCCAAAGTACAACCGACGTTAGGTTGACGGGTTCATGTGAAAGTTCACCTGGGTTAAAGGTTGGTTTTTTGTTTGTTTTTTTTTACCGGGCGAGTGACTCATCTATTTTAGCCTCAGACGGGGCTTTCACACCGACTTTCACTTTCCGTCACACGGTGAGGTTACGTTAACTGTACCGTAAAGGTGTGTTTTAGGCACCGAAATGAGTCGAAAAGGCGAAACGACCGTGGAAACCCCGGGAGCCGGCCAACGACCGGAGAGGACGAAAATCATTTACATCGTTTACATCATCGCTGCTTTGGATATAACGTGGATGTTCTTGCAGTTTTCTGTAACCCCTGTAAGTACATCGAGCACGTCTGTTACGTCAGCGCAGGAAGCCGACATTTCCGTGCCGGCCGTGAACGTGAAAACGCTCCATAACGACAAAGCAAAATAACGCTACAAATGTGTTTAATGTCCTCTGTTGTTGTTGTTGTTGTTGTTAACCCCCCCCCCCCCCCAAAAAAAAAAAAAACCCTTCACTCTAAAAGTCCTGCATTAAAAATATAATTATATACAGTGCTGCAAATGTGAGATACAGAAAATTAACTAGCAACTATGTGGATAATGTTTTAAGTCATTTAAAGTCATGTAAAACATTTTCTGGTGAAGATTTGCTGCTTTTCCTTTTTTTTTTTTTTTACTTGTAACAGATTAACAGTAAACAGTATTTTTACATTGTGGTCAAGTTAAAGAGTTAACTCAAGTTAAAGATCTTTAACTTGAGTTAACTCGAGTCAACGAAGACGTGACCTTTGATTTTTAGAAAAATGGAAATTGCAACACACGTGTGAAAGGAAAAACTAAAGGAGAAACGCACCTTTAGTCAGTGCTAAACTCAAAAAAGTGCAGAGGGAGATTCATTTCTGTCAGCACCTTCCTGATTAGTTTACTGCTGTGTTTTGATTCCTTTTCCTGATGGAAATAAACCTTCACCAGCTTCAGAAACATCTGATAATTAAGACTAAGTCATTACGTAACGTGACTCCTGTGCAGGGTTTAACGCTGTGTTCTCAGTTTATTTACTCTGCTGTTTTATATATCTTTGGATTGTGCCTGTAGAAAGACTCAAAGTGAAAGCTTCACACAGTGATTAGAGTATGGTGAGAAAAGAGGGAGAGATACTCTGAGATTTCACTTTCTGCAGACCTTCTTTAATGTGTTTGAAACCCCTCATTACTGATGACCCTCATACTCATTACACATACATGTCGTTGATTCAGTTTATTATGTATTTTAATGTCTATTTTCATTATGTCTCTGTGTAGTATTTGGCAAAGAAGCTTGGCTTTGACACTTTGTGGTTTGGTTATTTGCAAACCATGGTGGGCATCACTCAGCTGCTGGGGGGTCCTTTGTTTGGAAGGTAAGTACAAGGCTTTGCTGACAACACACAAACACTTCTGCTACCTGTACTTTTACAGACCTGCATGGAGATTGTTCCTTGTGTGTTTCACAGGCCACCAGTGGCGACCTACACTGTTTTTGTCCAGCAGAAAACCTGGTTTCTGGGTTTTGTTTTGTTGGCAGGTTTGCAGATCTCTTCGGGGCACGAGCAGCCTTGTCTCTGGCGTGTTCTGCAACTATTGTTTTCTTCCTGCTGCTGGCCATAGCAGACCATCCTGCCATGCTGTTCATCCACAAAATACCCACAGTCTTCATGCACGTCCTGCCTGGTGAGCACCGCACATCTACGGCCCTCCTCACTCACCTAAACATTTCAAACATCAAACCTAAATTATTATCAGATATTAATTATTCATGGTTATTAATTCCTTCCCTCTTTCTTCCTTTGCTGAATATGTGGCTAAACTATTTCTACAATCATGGCCGGATTAATCTCCTATGGGGTCCGAGGGCAAACAAATGATATTTCAAAATTTAGAAAATTTAGAAGAAAAATATTTGGAGAAAATATTGTGTTGTAATATCCTGATTTTATTTTTATTCATTATCCTGAAAATGTCGATGTAATTTGACGTGCCTTTATTTTTTTTCTTCCCTTTCCTGTCTGCAGCTTCTCAGATGGTTGTTGCAGACCTTTCAGAACCTGAAAAACGGGCCGATGCTTTGTCCAAACTAGGTCTGTGTTTTGGCGTCGGTATGATAGCGGGCTCCACGCTGGGTGGACAGCTTAGCATGCGCTATGGGTGAGTGTCGCTGTATGTGTGTTTGTGTTGGGAGGTGGAGAATGAATCTAGATTGAGTAGTTTGCTGTAGAGTGGAGAGGTGGATGGGGTTATATTAGGTGGTCAGGGTATTCAGAGTTTCATATGTAACATGAGGCGGCTGTTTCTTTATGGGCATGTATGGTTTTTACATCACACATGAAAAGCCTGATTATTGAAGTCCCTGTATACAGGAAACTTAACAGTCTCCAGGTTTCTGATTGTCTGCCTGCAGGTGTGTCTTGATTGCTCACCATCTCAGCCACTATGTTCTGTACCAACAAAGACTCTTTAGAAACCAGGAAAAGGTGTGTACATACCATAGTATCCTGGTTTCTATCGCAGTGCTATAGGTTGGATGTCCAGGTTTCTCAAAACTAAGATAAAGTACTTTCCAGGCTTCTGAAGCCAGGATATGATGTTTACATATGTAGGAGGATTTTTTTTTCATTCTCACTGCTCTCATCCACATTTCCAGACGCCAAAGTTAGCAAGTTAGTAGCAAATTTAGCATTTTGCAGCTAAATAGCCAGATATTTCCACCAGGACCCAGTGGAAACCGAAGCTGAGCAAAAAGGAGAGTGAAGATGTTGCTCTGTATCTTCTGGGTGTGTAAATAAACAACTGTTTACCAACATGTTCGCCACAAACACTTCTTAAGTTGATAATATTTCAGTGTTCAGTTTAGAGCTTGTTCCCAAGTGGACAAAAAAATCAGTCATTGTCTTTAACTAAACATGAAATGCTTGTCCACCTAACGCTGCTTTTACGTTGTATTTCCCAGGGAGACGTTTACTGCATGTTTTGCTGCTGTGGGGAGTTCCTTCAGTTTACTGTTGGTTTTAAAGTTTATCCCAAAAACTACTAAAGCTCAAGCTCCAAGAACCAACACTGAAAGTAAGACACACTTCCACCTTGCAACACCTGATGTTCTCCGCTCTTTGGGAATTTGTATAAAACGCTGATGTCCAGGCTTATGGCACAGAGGCATTAGGAAGTAAGGGGTGAGCCGGTGTTTTGTTTCACTGACCTAAAGTCCAACTGAAACCACATTTAGTCTAGTTAACTACAGTTTGAAGTAAACTGGTGATCACCTGGATGTGCCAGTTGTTGATTTAAGCTGTAGACTGACTGTTTTTCAGGAATGTCATATTTAGCTTTCACCCACTTTTAGTATGCATCAGTTTTAAGCTCAGGGATTGGATTTTTCTTACTAAAATGTACCTTTGGGGTCAGAGTTAACTTTTTTTTTATGTTCCCAGACTTAAACCTTCAACTTTTCATCAAAGATTAGCTGATTAATCGATGAGTCAATCAGCTGATCGCTCATTAATGAAAGTAATGGATAGTTGTAGCCCATATCCTTTTGTGTTGATGATACACCTCGTGCCAGTTCGAGCCGTAGATGTTGCTGTGAGTCATGCAACACAGCTTATGGACAAAGTTAATGGGACTTGTCCTATGGGACAGACTGACTGACTGCATGGCTGTGGAATTGGAATTTACTTCACTGAATCACATTCTATTGGAATGGTCTGATGTCTTAGATAAAATAGAAACCCATACATTTCATATCTAAACGAGACCCAGTGTTAGACTGCAGGAAGATGGAGTGCCTAAAACCAGCGATATTCGACAATGACGACAAACATTTGCATAAGGCCGGCTCTGTGTCAGCTTATCACCGTTACGTCTTATCATCAATCCTTCCTGACGCTGAGCAGGACTACACCCACATGCAGAAGAAAAACCAGACTCTTGAGAGGGACAACGAGGTCCTCAAGAAGAAAGTTGAGCTTCTGACGACTGATGCTGAACAGTTCAAGGCAGAACGGCAGAGAATTAGCCAGGTGATCAAACACAGAGACCACCTGAGGAACCAGCTGATGCTCTGCAAAAATGAATTGTTGGTGTTGAGTAAGAAGGTTGGCATCCAGAACACAGCCCTGAAGAGGGGATGCAAGCAGAACGAGGCGCTCAAGAAGGAACTGGAGTCAGTGAGGAAGGAGATGCAGTCAGTAAAGAAGGGTGCCGTCAAACAGAGAGCGGAGCAACAAAACCTCAAGGAACGCCTGGACCGGGTGATCAAAGAGAGAGATGGCCTGACTGACAGGTGGCTGCAGTGCCAACATGCATGCTCAGAGCTGCGTGACAAAATGACCATTCAGCAATCAAGCCTGAACATGAAGGATGGCCAGTGCAAAGAGAAGATGAAGCAGATCCATCTCCTCAAGCTGGAGAACCTGAAGCTTGAGAAGGAGAGGGTCATCATGGAAAGCAACGCAGAGGACCAGAGGCGGGCACTTCGGAAGCGTGAGGAAGAGCTTCACGCGCAGAAGGAGAAGCTCAAAGAGAGCGAAAGCTGTCGCAATCTCGAGAATCGGATTGGAAGAAAAATAGTAATTCTCCAACAAAGACCTCAGAAGACGAGAAAACCCAGACAAGAGGAGGCTCTACAGAAGATCAAGTCCTTACAGAAAGAGCTGCTCACCCAGACTGAAGAGCTGAGGAAAACACAGAAGCAGTGTGAAGAGCTGAAGCAGAGTCTGACACAGGTGGCAGTGCAGTTGCAGCAGTGCCAGGCGACGGTCAGAGAACAAAAAGAAAAGCTCAAGGCAGTAACAGCACAGAGGAACGTGTACAGAAGTGAGGCTGAAAAACTGGGCAAAGAATTATCAGACATCAGGAAGGTGCGCTGCACTGAAAAACAGTGGAGCAGAGTGGCCAAGATATCCTAAAAGCGTCCACTGAGGTCCAACTACAATCAGGTTTCAGGACTGTAGGAACAGAAATTTAAATGTTCCAGCCATCTGAAGAGGGCACATCTCTCTGTAAATTACCTCTCCCAGGGGTTTTTCCTTGTTTTCAGGGAGAGCTCGGGCTGGTTCTTTCCAACATTCACCGAGATGTTTTTACAAAACTGGGTTATAAAAATAAAAATAAATTCATTTGACTTGATTCTCTTTTCTGATTCTCTGTGATTTTTGTCAGTGCATGGTATGACTTAAATAAAAAAGTCCCCTTACATTATGAGCCTTCATTTGTAAGATAATGAAATATGTTATTAGAAAGTCCTGGTGATTATTTAGGCACAGTCAGTCACATTTGTTTTTATTGTTGGCTCAAGGTGAGGCCATGCTGAGAGACTGACCTATTACTGTTCTTTACAGGAAAACTGACATTGTGTGAAATACACTTATTTAATATGAAGCTAGGCTCAGCAGCTGGTTATCCTAACTTAGCATAAACACTGAAAACAGTCATTTAAAAAAAAAACACCACATCACCAGCAGCTCTAGAGCTTTATTGTTATTGATACTGTTATTGTTTAAGTGTACAAATGTTAAGTGGTGGTTTTACATGAGGTTATGTGCTGGACACGATCTTCTCGTCAAACTTTACAAAATGCGAAACCACTCCTTAAGTTTTAGTGAATTGATTGAATCTTCAAGTTCATGGAAAACTGTGCTCAAAAAAAACAAATCATGCTTCTGCTTCTCATTGGGCCTGTTTTACATTTTGTAATCTGGAAGCTGTTGTTTGTGTAACTGTGCATCAGTTTTACTCTTTGTCTTTGAATCTGATGCAGGTGAGAACAAAAGCAAGTCCGTATTCAATGTGGGAGAGATCACAAGACTGATGAGGTTTCCAGGTGTGACTCCGACTTTTGCTGTGAAGATCGTGGCCGGGTTGCCATCAGGTGAGAGCTACTTTTTTTAAACAAGAGTGTATTTAGTACAGTAAATTCAAATTGATATATAGATGTTTAAAAGCAGCCGTCTTTGATTTATAAAATGACATACGCTAAGTCAGGTCATTAAAAAATGGTGGGGTGAAAAATAAAATCTGTAAATGAAACCGAAGAATTTCTCTTCTTTTTCCAAAGGCATTTTTCAAGTGATGTTTTCTATCATTGCTCTGGACTTCTTCAAGCTGCAGCCTCAGGAGAATGGTTATCTGATGGCCTATTTTGGCATAGTGCAAATGGTGAGTTTTGCTGAAATCCAGGACAAGTTCATTGTAATTTCAGTGCTTTATTTGTCACATGCAGCAGCTCATGATGGAATCAGGCTCTAAAACTGGGATATTTGCTCAGGTTGTTCAGGGGGGAGTGATCGGTCGACTCACAGCGAGATACTCTGAGAGCTCGCTGCTGCTTCTGTCCATCGGAGTGTCTTCTTTGGTGGGACTAGCTCAGGTACACACAACACAGAAATATTGTAAAAGTACTGTGATTATTCCAATGTTCAAGTCTGGACTAAAGTGCTGATCTGTAGTTCCAGGCTGAGGTGATTTGCATTTGTAAAATGTTATTGAATTTTATTATTAATTACCCGATAATGAAAATAATCCATGGTTGCACCCCCTGCTTAGATGCTTTTATTTTGATACGTCTTTCTTCCTGCAGGCTTACATGCAGAACGTGTTCCACTTATGCCTCATCGTCGTCCCCATGATGTTTTCCCTCAGTATCTTTAACGTCATCACAGACAGCATGCTCACCAAGAGCGTACCATCCTCTGACACAGGTGAGCTCATCCTGCACAGCGCAGCACTAAAAATATTAACGGTGACATTAACAGAAACATGATCACTCAGTACGTGACAGCATCTGATTACAGCTAAAAGGAGGGAATTACAGTGTGAATTACATAAATAAGGCTGGAGCAACATTTTTAAATATTTCAAAATGCAAAGTTCTTAGTTATTTTTGTCCATTTACTCATTAAACCCTCTCTGCTCTTACACGCAGGCACAATGCTGGGACTGTGTGCATCCGTTCAGTCTCTGCTTCGCACCGTTGGTCCCACTGCTGGAGGCTTCCTGTATGTAAACTATGGCATTTCCTCAATAGGCCTAATCCAGTTTGTTGTCAATATTGCAGTGTTTGTTTATCTGCTGCAGCATCGGCTCGAGAAGACAGACGAGCAAAAGAAATGACAACACTTAGTTCTTAAAAAGCTTTTTTTCATCTCCAAACTGTCCAAAACCAAAAACAGGAAATGGAAATCAATATCTGATTTTTAGGAACAATCATTTCTACACCTCCACAAACTCATTCTCAAAACACCGTGATGCAGCTGTTTACAGTTCTGCATTATTCATGTTTTTCACTCTGTTGTTCAATCTGTGGTCGAGGCACCAAACCACCACCAAACCACTAGATGGCAGCAAATCCCCCGTTTTACCTGATGAAGGTTTTATTTCCCAGAGTTCATCCTTCTCACGCACATTAGAGAACGTTTTTTATCAGTTTGCTATTAAATGAGATTTTACTATACTTAGTAAAGAAATATTAACTAATAGACCAATCAAGCAATCATTTCTAAATGAACATAGCTATATGAGAACATTTTTTAATTTGTAATGACTTATTTTCTTATGTATCATTGTTTTTCATTAATTGTATAAAGATTATTTTATTTTTGTATTAAATTCATTTTAATGTATTCCTGATGTTCCTTTGGGTTCACTTTTAGTGTCCCGTGATAGAATCAAAATATAAAGATAATGATTATCAGTACCAGTAGTTGTAATTTCATTCATGTTGTTTTAATGTAAGGAATAAGAAATAATGGAACGAAGCAGTTGAGGATTTATTTTCTTCATATGAAGTCCAAGATAGAAAGTTAGACCCGTTAGAGCCGTGGTTTCCAGCATTTACTTTTAATACTTGAAATATATTTTACTAATATTACTTTTTGTACTTTTACTTAAATAGGATTTTAAATATAGGACTTTTACTTGTAACTGAGTATTTTTTTTTTTTATTGTTGTATTGTTTTGGCAGTTTTACTTTACTAAAGCATTTGGATTTGGATTTTTCACACAGTCAACAGCCCCAAAGTGTACGAGCAAATATTAAAAACAAGTGACATACTGTGAGGAGGATAAACAAATCCTTTAGCGTTAATCACAGTTGTTCTCCGTCATATTTATTTACAGTTTCCTGCTTCCTCAGTTGCCGAGCTGCAGCATGTCGAAGTGATGTCACACAATCTGGAGCAGCCGTTTTCATTGTTTCCACAAAATACTGTGTTTTTGAAATATTACGTCCAGCGATCCCAGATAAATATGATCTTATTTTAACAGCAGGGGGTCAGCAGTGTTTAATAGCTATTATGGACCAGGCTGCACCTTCAACAGATGTCACTGGTGTGGTTTCTTTGGCAGTTTGTTGGGTTGAATGTCTGATGCAACTGGGCACCAAAACAGGAGACTGTGACCCTCAGTAAGCATACAGATTCCAAAATCCTGTCGATAAGACAAAAAGGTCAGGCTTTAATTTGAAGAGTTCAGTTCAGGAAAAAGTCAAAGAAATCTTTTTTTTTCTGCACAGCTTTCAAATATTATTTTAATTTTTAAAAAATCCCCAAATTTAAATCAAGCATATTGGAAGACCATATTTAATGACTCCTCTTGGCTTGCAGGGTGTGACAGCCTGTTTAGGTGGACTGCACCTTTAATGTGATCAGCCGTCTCAATGACAATCCCATCATCTGAGCCTGATCCCACACCTCGCTCGTTACTCGCTGCGGCCTGACAGACGGTTTCTTCATAAACACTCATTTTATTCACGGCTGTCGACGTCAGTTCAGCTCCACTTCCTGACTTTTTAGAGTCAGCTTGTTTTAAAAAAAAAAAAAAAAAAAAAAAAAAAAGGACCCCTGGATTCTCCTTTTTTTGTTTCCGTCTACCTTCCAAACCCCCAAAGACCTTGAGGTGGCTCCAAAGGGTTCCCCTTCCTCTTTGAACC
>JBBMJY010000001.1:26788370-26798446 GCA_037833715.1 Toxotes lorentzi | reverse complement strand
GGTGACCCGACACTCATCAGTGAACAGGACAGTAGACCACTGCTGCATTGTCCAGGTCACATGGTCTTGTGCCCACTCCAAACGTTCACGGCGGTGTCTTGGTGTCAGTGGAGTCACCTGCAGTGCTTTTGTGAAATCTGCCATGAAAACTTCTTTGGAGCACGTACGACAGGAGCGAGCTCTCTTTTCACACACACCTGTAGTTTTTTGTTTTGAGGCCTGTTAGTGGTGAGCAGAAGCAGGAGATTCATTGTTTGTGTACTGTGTACCAGGATTTTAACCCCCCCCCCTCCCCCCACTTAATCTCATCTGCTTTTACACAAAACAAAAAAAACCTCTCCGTGTCCACATCCGTAATTGCCGTGTAATTGGGTGAATTCACGCAAAAAGCCTGACCTGAGAAGACTAATTAACTGGTAAATCTTACAAAGGTCAACAGTGTGTAGGCCAAGGATGAAGAGAGTAGCCACCATATGGCTAAAGATGCCCACAAGAAGTGTGTCTTCACTGCTCTTTTAATCTTTTGAGCTAATTGTGTTTCTGCCCCCGCTCCACCCTCCGTCAGTCTCCTTACGACTCTGGCCGGTGCCCAGGCAGACAAAATGTGGTCAAACTCTAATCTGCTTAACTGCTCTCCACTTTGTTTTTCTAATTATGGTCAGGGCCTTGTTATTGTGGATCTGAAACTCGCTGACATCGACATTAATTTTGCTCTTCCAGCAAATGTTCTACTTAGAGTTTGTCAGAGATGAAACGGTTAAAGCAAGGAAGAGAGTCACATTCAAATTTGACAGATTATACAGAGAATTGAAACGATGATAGCCAGTTATTCAACATTAATTAACTGACTCTGCATTATACTCTGGATGAAAACATCAGTTAATCAGTATTGTTCAAATTAACAATGGATCAAATGACGTAATATGTTGTTCATCCAGGCTGTAGCCAGGATTTAAAACAGCTATGATCGATATTTTTATATTATTGTTTAATGTGTAAACGTTAACAGGACAAAGGAGACCTACAGAGACTTTACAGAGCTCTGACCACAACTTTACGATTCTGGTCCACTCTCACCGCTCTCGCCTCACCTCACGGCAGACAGACACAGCCAGAGAGCAGCTGGTGAACATAGAGGACCGTTCAGCAGCCAGATGTTTCCCTCAGGAGGCGGTGGAGACCAAAGACGGAGATAAAAGACTGGATGTGTTCATCACAAGTTAGCCAGCTTAAAAGGTGATGATGTGTCAGGTGACAACTGTCTGCAAGTGGGGGACAGTGGACAAAGAAATAGTTATTGTAAGTTTCAGAGATACTGATATGAGAAGTTCATTTTTTTGCTTTCATTGAAAACAGTTTTAATTTTGAATGCAGTTATTTAAATGCTGTTTAAAAGAATTTAATTGTAGAGTGTAAACTCTACTCATTAAAACACAAATTCCTTATGATATAACAAAGGACATGACCTCAGTTTCCTCATGGGGGGCTCCTCTGAGTAAACTGAGTCTGAGTCTGAGTCTGAGTAGAGACCCCATCAGCTCTACTGACCTTTTATTGTCTGTCAGCTCATTGTTTTAGTTTTCTGACCCTCGGCAGGTGGCAAAGTTAGTGACTAGCCTTGAAAAGCAAAGTGAATGTTAGACTTACATCAATCTGGAGGCCAAAAGGCGCCAAAAAGGCGATAATGTGTCAGATGTGGTTTCAGTTTGGTCATCTGCTGCACTGTGGCATAAAAAACATCAATTACTGCAAGTGCTCACGTGTCCAATCTAAGATCAGTCATTAGTGCAGCTATTGACGCGTGTTACAGGCACAGGACAAACAGCAAACAGTAAAACAAACAAACAAAGAGTCAGTACAGATGCCAGTGCACAGATGTCAGGAACATGGCGGCTCGCGTCCTCTTCAGATTAAGATCATTCACTTGAACCACTCAACTGTGCGAAGAAACAAATGCTGAAAACGGGCAGAAAGTTGCATGAGCATTAGGGGGTGATCACACCGTTTGACACCTGCTTCGAAGTTTGGAACTGGAACATTTGTGATTTCACAGGGATCCTCTGACTTTTCTCCAGTTTGATTTTCACTTTCATGCTGGGAAATAGTGTTTTTATTGACTCTGTTTGCCTTTGTTTGGAAGCCTCAATCATAGCAATAATGTACAGTGCTTTTCATTTGGCCCCAAATTGTCTGACATTTTAGTAAACGCCAAGTCAATTTCATTTAAGTGTGATTACAAGGCTGCGTGGTTCATGTTCTCCCCCCGAGTTCTGTGCTCTGGTTCTCCGTCCTCAAGTCTCCTGTCGACTGCAGCTGAAAACTGCTCCCTGTGTAAACGCCACATGTGTGATGATTCTAGCTTCTTAATAATAAATGGGAGGCCGTCATGATTGAGCTAAATTAGTGTTGGCGAAAACATCAGCCATTCAAAACTCCATTGTTCCCTCTGTGACCTTTTTCTTCTGGCAGCAGAGGGAAGCGGAATATCTCTAGTTTGTTAAGAAAAAGAGCAAAATAGGAGTTAATAAGCAGCTCCTCAGCAAACACTGGGAGTCACTATGAATGGAAGGCAATCATAGAGATCAAATATACAGCCGGGGGAAATGGAGCTGGAATTCGGAGGCAAAAAAAGGAGGGAAAGGAGAGGAAATACAAATCGAAGAGGCGAGTAAATATAATAATGTGCGCCTGATGTAATCATTCTGTTAAATGCAGATACCGAAGAGGAGTGTTGACTGATGGATGCCGGCGTGGACAGAGGAGACACAGGGAGATGGAGCAGGATGGGAACTGGTCTAAAGTTACAGCTCTTCCAGTAGAGAGTTTCAGGGCTCATCACCGTGGCTGTTTTTTCCTCTTCCATGTCTGTTTTTGTTTGCAGACTCGATGAGGATCACAGTCTGAGCAGCACCAATGTTCTGGCAATGTGACTGATTGATCCAGTAGATGAACAGTAAAGATTAAGAGGATGACAAATAAGCATGCTGCTTACACAGCGCTTGGGGCTAATCCTCCCCCTCCACCCCCTGGACTCCCTTTTGAGGAGCTGCTGCCGAGGAGCACCCACAGACAGTGACCGACCCCGATGGCCAGAGGGAGGACGCGCAACCTGTTGACGTGCAACAAGTGTCAGCTCGAACTCATGGCAGGACCCCAGCCCATCTGCATCTCCACAGCAGAGCCTGCAGCACAGTAGAGGCTCAACCTGCCATCTGTCCACTGGGGACCACCGGAGACCCCACAGCTACACTATTTCAATTTTTCACAAGTGTTTTTTGCTGCAACAAAACTGAAAAGGAAGTTGAAAATTTTTCCTGGACGTTGTATCTTTTCAAGAGGACGAATACTTCACGAAAAAGTTTCTCATCTGCAGACGTCATCGATCAAGGAGACATTTTCAGAGGAAAATGATGGAGGATCACCTGACGAAGATCCCCATGATGCCGTCCTCTTCCCCCACTGAGTCGTCTGCCAGCGGCGGGACTGATGACAGCAGAGGAGGTAAGAGTCCACCACATCCACCAGCAGCGACAGGTGTAGCCTCAGAGATCGGACACAGGCTCGGCCTTGTGGTAGTCAGGAAAAAAGTTAGACGAAAAAGTGAATTTTGGAACTTTTTGATTCTTTGTCTTGATTTTTTAATTAAAAGCTTCTGTTTGAGATGCTCAGAGTAAACGTCCCAGATGACAAAACTGTTTCATGCTTTTAGTCTGTTTAATATTTAACTCAAAACCATCTGTGTAAATAAAAACAAAGAAGCAACAGCTCCTTAAATACAGATTTACTTAATCAAAACAGAAGAAGCTCAAAATAAATATTTATTATGCAACTGTGAGCAATGCTGGCTGAATTTATTTATAATTAATAGGTTTATTTGGATTAATTTCAGTCTCCCTGCATGGTTTGTTTTAGTTGTTAATCTGCCTTCCAGCCATTTTTGTTTTAATTTCATAATCATCCACTGAATGAGATTTTCAGACCTAAACGGCTGTTGCAATATTGACTCGTGTGCTCTGTCAGTCTGTGCAGCCTCATGCAGCCTGAGCTGACGGTGCAGATGGCATGCACATGTACGAAACAATACCAGACTGAATGAATGGCTCTAACCGACCTGCCCTGTGCGACTGTGTCTGACTCACAGCCAGGAGTCCAGCCCCGGGGAAAGCTCTGAGCCCGGCTCTGGTCTGCAAAGTGTGCGGAGACACCAGCAGCGGGAAACACTACGGGATCTACGCCTGCAACGGCTGCAGCGGCTTCTTCAAACGCAGCGTGAGGAGGAGGCTCATTTACAGGCAAGAGAAAGCTCCAGCTCTGCTGCAGCACAACTGTGTTTTCATCTTCACATAGCAAAAATTCATCATGCAATGTCCCCATCCCACTGAACCCCAAGTGCATCATGGGAAATGAAGGCCAAAAAAAAAAAAGAAAAAATGATTCAGGTTTTTAACTGATACCCTCTCTCAGCCATTAACTTCAGCTATATGCTGGAAAACCAAGACTCTGTATAAGATTACACAATAAATTATGGCCTTATTTTTTCAGAACAATAGTACAAATGTATGTTTTGTCACATTTTAACTAATTAACTGACAAAGATTTTTTAAAGGCACAATCCATGATCCAAATGTAAACAAAATAAAAAATCTTGAACCCTGTTTTCACTCTCGAATTAACTGACCGATCTCATGAAACACAGACAACAACTAAACAACTACACGTCCAGCTAAAAGATGACATGTAAACATACCTGCATTTTTGTATGGTCAAAAACTACGAGTGGGTCCTTTAACATCAAACTTTGTAAATATACTTTTTTTTCCAGTATACTGAATGCATGTTAATATGCCTGTAAATTCGCAGAAATTTGATTTGTTAGCTAATCCCAACAGAAAAGTTACACTTGTTTTACTGCATATCGATGGTGACAAGCCTTAAAGTGCCCCAAAATATAAATGACTTCAACTCAGATTTTTTTATTGTTCGGTTTGCCTGTGCATTAACAAACCTGTGATTCATTTTGGGATTTAAAAGTAAGTTCCAATCCTTTTCCCATCCTCAGTGTTTTAAATTTTGAGGATGGAGCTGTCCATTTGTTTTCATTTGGATCAGAGAATGTGTTGTTAGCCTGGATGTATTTTATTTTGGTAAAGATTAGGTTATGATTTAGGGAGTTTAACCTCCATAGTCCCAAATTTACAGCTTTAATTTTCACATAAATCATATAAATTTGCTTTTTCCCCAAATATTATGTATAAACCCAAGTTATGTGATTTTTTCCAATAATTTTAGACACCACAAAAACGAAAAGCAGTATTTCTCTTAGTTTTGAGTGGACTCTCCCTTTAAAAGCTTCACTGTTGGTTAAACAGGTGCCAGGCTGGTACAGGCATGTGTCCAGTGGACAAAGCTCA
Source organism: Toxotes lorentzi (assembly GCA_037833715.1). Taxonomy (NCBI): domain Eukaryota; kingdom Metazoa; phylum Chordata; class Actinopteri; family Toxotidae; genus Toxotes; species Toxotes lorentzi. The sequence continues at coordinate 26,793,035 of JBBMJY010000001.1, read as the reverse complement.
TCGAAACCAGTGCCAGGCCTGTCGGCTGAAGAAGTGCCTGCAGGCGGGCATGAATAAGGACGGTGAGTTTTACGTGCAGAGCTTCAGATAAAGACAGAAACCTTCATTTCCAGCTTCAAAGACTCAAACTCTGTGAGGTTAAAGTCAAAGCTACAGATGAATGTCATGATTAAATCCTCAGAGAACAGGTGCTCTGACCTTCTCTTCACCTCATCACTTTCTCTTTCCCGTCTTCTTCTCTGCAGCCGTGCAGAACGAGCGGCAGCCCCGCAGCACAGCTCAGGTCCGTCTGGACTCCATCGACGTGGACCCTGAGAAGGAGCACCTGGCCACCACTCGGGAGCCCACCTCCTCTTCCTCCTCCTCCTCCTCCTCTTCCTCTTCCTCCTCCTCCAGTGGCTCTGTCATCACGTGGCCCCACATCACCTCCTCCATGTCCATCACCTCCTCTGTCGCCCCCCAGCGCTGCGTCAGTCCGCAGAACAACCACCGCTTCATGGCCAGCCTCATGACTGCTGAAACCTGCGCCAAGCTGGAGCCCGAGGACGGTGAGGAGGGTTTGTTATTTGAGACCGAGGCTGCAGCATGAAAATTACCCCCAGTCAAGAATAAACAACATCACAAATAAATTGATGAAAATTTAACTTGCACCTTTATCAAGTGTCTCTCCCCCCAGAGGTGTAGACCACACTCGCAAGGCCACAGCATCTTATCTTAGCCATGTAATTTGCAATGTTTCTGGTTGAACATGTCTATTTTAGGTTACCAAACAAATGAGAAAGTTACACACACCACTTCGTTCTGCACAAAAGTCAAGTTAAACAATCCCATCTCATATGGAACAAGCCTGCACACTGCCACAAAACCAGAAGGGGCTCAAATCCATTTATTCCACGTGCAAAATGTGACAAGTGAACGTTTCCATCGTACCAGACACAGTTACTTTGGAGTAAGATGTAATGCAGGAAGGGATTGTTCGGTGGAGATAGAGAGTAAGCTGGTTTTAGTGGGTGGGAGGGGGCAGAGGGGTGGGGTTGGTCTAAAATCTGTGATGGTTTTGGCAGATGGCAGACTCAGAAAACACATAACATCAAGCCTGCCCGGGGGTTTGAGTTGGACCCAGTAACAGAACACAAACTGGACTGAAGTGTGCGCTCTGCGTCCTTGTTTCTAACCTCATCTTTCTCTGTTTCAGTTGATGAAAACATCGATGTAACCAGCAATGAGCCGGAGAGGGCGTCCTCGGAGTACCACATGGCTCTGTACCCGTCCAGCTCTGAAAACGTGTACGAGACCTCGGCGAGGCTGCTCTTCATGTCAGTGAAGTGGGCCAAGAACCTGCCGGTGTTTTCCAACCTGCCCTTCAGAGACCAGGTAATTGAGCACTGCTAAATTATAACAGATGCTCATCATTGTTCTCACAAGAAAATGACAGAAAATGGTAGTAATTTTAATGGTAGCAATTTTAAAGCCTTTAACAGTAAAATAACTTTTAGGGGGTTGAAATAATTATCATATTATCATTTTTGGACAATGGAGAATAAGTATAAAAATAATTCTGTCTATCGAGGTGAAAAGGTGCAACTAAGTGCATCGTAGTTAAGACAAATTTGAATCATAATTATATATAATCAGAATTTTATTAGTAATAATTCTGTGTTATTGGATAATAACTCTGTTATAACTTTATTTTTTTTTGTTATAAATATATAACATAGTAAATGTATTTGTCATCATGTTTTTTTGGGAGGGACGAACTTTTGTCTTTGTGAGCAGTAAAGCTGAAAACAAGGCAGCATTTCTCAGCTCTGTCAGATTATCACCATCTCCCTCTCCACCAGGTGATCCTGCTGGAGGAGGCGTGGAGCGAGCTCTTCCTGCTCTGTGCCATCCAGTGGTCTCTGCCGCTGGACAGCTGCCCGCTGCTCTCCCTGCAGGACCTTTGCCCCGGCATGCAGGGCAAAACCAGCTACACCAGCCTGGATCTGCGCCTCCTGCAGGAGGTCTTCAGCCGCTTCAAGGCCCTTGCCGTTGATCCCACAGAGTTCGCCTGCCTCAAGGCCATCGTGCTCTTCAAGCCAGGTGAGGAAATATCAAAATCCACATCAGTAAGTCTCGACTACTGTCGGTGTCTTGTTTGGTATATGTCTTGAAATTTACAATTTCGAGATGAGAATGATGTTGTATAAAAAAAGGTCAAAATTACTGGGTCATAATAATGTAATAATAATTTTTTAAATAATAAAAACATCATTTATCAGTTATCACAGGATGAACTCAAGTTTTTGCTTAGTGACGCTTTTCATCAGTATTGACTGATCTTTAGAACTATATTACTATATTATTATTATTCTATATATAAATAATCAAGCTGTCGGTACGAATTAGTGTAACTATGTGGACAGAGTGACAGCTTCAGATTACACAGGTCTGGTTTCAGTGCACAACAGTATTTGTGTGACTCACGTTGGTGGTTTTTCCTTCTCCGCAGAGACTCGTGGTTTGAAGGATCCAGAACAAGTGGAGAACCTGCAGGATCAGTCTCAAGTGATGCTGGGACAACATATCCGCTCACACTACCCCAGTCAACCAGCCAGGTAACATCACGTCTCATGTCATCATTCAGTCTTCTGTGATCTAAGAGTCGGTTTTTGATTGGAAATAAACTTTTTAGGGTGAATAAAACCTTTTATTAGAGTCATAGTCAGTTTCCTTCAACTGTCCAAGGAGAACTTTCTTCCTGTGTTTCCTCTTCTACAATGAATTTCTCTTTATATAATTTTTTTAAGGTCTCACCTTTTAATCTTACAGGGCAAATGCCACAATAATTTAACATGCATGTGTTAGATTCATAACTCAAGGCTTACTCATGGCCAGCAGAGGAACCCCAAAATATGCAAATAATAAATACAAAGTCCAGTTCACTTTCTGTGTCATCAAAGTATTTATCAAAGCAGATTATGTGTTGTGTCTCAGCTTTATCAGTTTAAAGATAAAGTCCCTGAAGTTTGAAGTTCACAGTTTGGGATCTGGGGGCACTACAACAAAATCATGCCACAATCTGCCTATAATTATATTTTTTAATTGACTATTTATTCAGGGGATTAATAAAAATAGGCTTAGACAGCAGAGTTGTAGATCTGAAACTTAAATCAGACTCATGTCACAAAAATGAGGATTTGACTTGGACCTCTGACCTCTGAGTGAAGACTTAAAAACAGTAAAATAATAGGAAAGCCTTGTGTGGCCTCATCCTCGTTGTATAAATGATGTGTATACATGCTGTGCTTTTCTGTTACATGCAGAAGCTGATTTTATGTGAATTTCTTGTGTGTGTCCAGGTTCGGAAAGCTGCTTCTTCTCCTTCCCTCTCTGCGCTTTGTGAATTCGGAGCGAATAGAGCTGCTGTTCTTCCACAGGACCATCGGAAACACTCCCATGGAGAAACTGCTGTGTGACATGTTCAAAAACTAAAACCATCACAGAGACCAGTGCAGTTATCAACAGATACTTTCTTTGTGTATCTGTTTACATATCAGAGATTCTGTGTGCTGTTATTATTATCTTTTTTTTTTTTCAAAGGCCACTTTATTATTTGTTGTTTCCACATCAGGTCATGCTTGCTGTCTGTCTGTATTATATTTAGTCTTTGATTTGTGTCTGAAGAGACTCACCATCACAATTCATCCTCTAATATTTCTGTGTTTTTTGTGAAAATTACAAAGCAGATCTTTATTTGTTTGGTGATAGATGGACTGTATATCCCTGCTGTCAGTAATGTGACTCATATTCATGTCGTCATGCCTTGATAAAAGTAAAAATTGCTCGAAATTGGTTTTTGATTCTGTTTTTATGACTGCCACACTTCACTTCAGAGATGACGTTGCCTTCAGATGTTCACTGATCAATGGAAGCAGCTTCTTTGTGCAGAGTCTAAAGAGACAAATGAGCAAAGAAAATAAAAATAAAAATAAACTGGATTTACTGTTTGTCAGCTGCAACACACTGAAACCAGTTCACTGAGACCTGGACCCTCTGTGCTGCACACAATTAAACAGCGCCCTCTTCTGTCTGGTTTAGCATACAAAACACACACACACACACACACACACACACACACACACACACACACACACACACACCGTAAACATAATCTCTAAGCAGTTGCACTGTTAGAACAATAGGTACAGTTAGCAGAAGGTCAGTGCTCATGTCTTCTGTATTTATTCCAATTACTATCTGGGGCAGACGCAGAGTTAAGAGCCTGTTAAGGGTTTTTCTTGGTCACAAACTAAAGTCCTGTCTTTAAAAAAGCTCTGTTGCCATCTTGTTAAGAGATGTTTCCCATGGAGGATGGGGGGTTTAAATGGGAAACAGTAGCTACTGATGTTGTTCTTTGTTCTCACTGACATGAGGCCATTTTTAAAATGTTTTCATAGCTTCAGATCTGAATTGTTTTTAAAACAACTGGTAGAAAAACTACTTTTGTTATTGACTTTAACGAACATGTGTAAAGTAATAATACAGAGACTGTCCCCCAAAGAGTAATGAAATAATTGAAATAACAAATTATTGTATTTTCACATTGCAATATTTCACTGTAATATTCTTAATATAATACTGTAATTTAGTATTCTGCTGTGAAATACTAAACACACATTACGG
>JBBMJY010000001.1:26762546-26787404 GCA_037833715.1 Toxotes lorentzi | reverse complement strand
AAATGAGTATGGTCTTTGTTTTCTTTGTTTATTGTGGAGCAAATTCAAAGCACGTTTGTGTAGTTGTGTTAAAATCACAGTGAAAAATAAAATTTACAATATTTTATTTAAATTGTAAATATACAGTAAATTACTGGCTAATGAGTTGCATTACTTTCACAGTAGCAATGTAAAAATACTGTGATCTACAGCTAGCTGTGAAGTTATAATATATAGCTGTAATTTTAGTGGAAATGTATGTGAAATATTCACAATAACTTACTGAAATATTTACAGTAAAATACTGTGATATATTTCAGTGAAATATTTAACAGTGTGTAAATAATCGAAAGCTTCGATTAACTCCTCATAGACGTGTTTTCATTTGTTTGTGGTAAAATGTACCTAATAATACCATTAATATGACACTTATGTATGACAGGTGCAGGCTGCAGTGTCTGTAGCACATCTCCACACTGAAACCTCTACACTGACTGTATTACAGTTTTATCACAACGTTTTCCCCACTTTGAAGTGAGATGTGGATGTAGACGTTTGTGGTTGAAGTCAACGTTGGTGTTTTCATCCAAATGTCAGTCTGATAAGAGACGTCACTCAGTATTACTTTACTTTCTGATTCAAACAGGGAAGACATCAGAGAGACACAACAGAGGAGCAGAACTGGACGCCTGCTGCAGGTAATACATGGCACACTTCTGTGAGTAGGTACTGCAACTCAAAGTGTAGAAATTAAAACAGGGCTGTGCTTATAGTGCAGTCGTTTCTTATTATAAGACTTAAACTCTTAAATTTAAGCTCCATTTAAGAAGCCAAGAATAACATCCAGCCTTTTATTTTTGAAATGGCAGCAGCTGAGCACTGCGGGTCCTGTACAAGGCCCCTCGTACAACCACACGGTCTGAAAGTCCTGGGGTCAGATCAGCTGGCCCTCCACGGCCTCTGTCATATGAGTGAGCTCACGGATCCAGATTAAGAAACTTTGAACTCCCAAAGGAAGTTTGTCTGATTTCACAGCAAAGTCTGTCACTTTTAACTTTGACTAAATTAACTGAAAACGTGCCTATAAATAAATACTCTTGACCTGACTGGATCACTGAGTCCATCTCTATGCTCCAGTTCGGTAAAGTTATCGGTCTGTGATCTGTGTTTGTCCTCTGCAGCGCCGGATGCTCGTCTCGCAGATTCTTCCTCTCTTATATTTACATCAAAGAAATAAAACACAAGTTCTGAGTGGTCCTAAACTCAGGCTTTACCTCACATGTCAAATGATCAACATTCTCATTTTGGCCTTTCCTAATCTCTTCGCACACAACGGTTCACTCTGTTTAAATGGAGAGATTTTCATCTTACAAGATTAGTCTCTGAAGTAACAGGCGGAGGGAGGCAAACAGGTTAACGCCACGTTGCAGCGCAGCAAAAAAAAAAAGACATTATTTAACAGGCAATCACACAGAGTGCCTTTATTTCAACATGAGCACACCACAGTAATACTTTAAGATGCTTCAGACCTTTTTAGTGTGAAGACACAGCTGAAATAAATGCTGATGGAGAAACCGAAAATAATTTCAAGAGAAAAACACCCTTTGGTAAAGCTTTGAAATTGAACCACTGCCTAGAATTTTTCCAAATTCAATCCAAAATAATTGTGAAAACACTAATTTGTTGTTACAACTCTGCACTTTGGAAACATTAGCACAGAGAAGATGCTGTAAGAACCAGTTGTTACTTGAACTTGTTATGTCCATACCTGATTTTGTCAGTGATTTAAGTTTTTTATTAGTGTTTATCATGAATTTAGACAATTGAAATGAGAATCAGGACAGTGTAGTTTCTTGACTTCCACTGAATAAGACTCAATTTTCACTGATTACCTTCATCTCTTGAATAAATCCTGAAGCTGAATGATTCAGAGAATTAGAGCATTTCATCTCTAAGAGAAACGATGTGACTTTAAGAAGCACCAGAGGTCACTCTGGGTCAGTTTCTTCCTCCACTTCTTCCCTCATTCACAGTAATATTGAGCCTCCCTCTCTCTCTCTCCCTCCTCTCACTCCCCTCTGTTGTTAATCTGCTGTGTTTGGCTCTTGGTTGAACTGGAATGTGTCGGGGTTGTTTGGGCCAAACTGTCCCGACACATCGCAGAACCAGCAGATCACCGAGCGAGCGAGGTTACCCGACTTGGAGGGGGATCCGGACTCCTCTGGATCTCTATCTTTATCTTTATTTGCTTTAACCCGTCTGACTCGACCAAACTGCTGCAATGAATCACAGCAAAGTCGAATTTGAGCCTTTTGAATATTCCTACTATGACTATTCAGACTGGTACTCTAACAACGCAGAGCCAACCAAACCGCCCAAAGAGTGAGTATAAAACCCCTATGAAGATGATCTCAGGTGTAAGTTTGAAAACAGAGCAGAAGTTTGGACGGGTTATCTGAGAAATCATCTGATTTCCATTCCTGTTTTCATGATTACAGCTGTTCAGCACTGATTCTCTGTACAGGTGCAGAGTAGGCATTAGTTATCCGACTGCTGAGGAGCTGATCTCACTGGTTATTGTGTTTAATTTGCACAGTTTCACAGATGAAAACAGGTCTGTTGCCAGCTGACAAATTAAATGTAAATTTTAATTGAATTCATAATGAATAATTATAAATTATGAATAAATTAATTATGTACTTTAGTTTTCAATAGCAAGGGGAGATAGTGAAATCAGAACATTAAATTTTATATTTAAAAAAATAATCAATACAGTAGCCATCTTGGATTAGGATATTTTAACAGATTTATGTCACACACACACAGTTGTTGTTCTGAATGTAAAAAGCAAAAATGATTTTCCGAGTTCAGCTTTGCTTGTTTCAACATAATTTCCTTTGCTGTCACAGAGTTATTTTACCATGTGACCCTACAGCAGACGACAAGCTCTTCCACATATGCATGCTGTCAGTATCTGTGAGTATGCTCCAGTAAAAAAAAAAAAGTCACTGTACATCTGAAATGTAAAGGCACATTTCTTCTGCAAATCCCCAAAACATCACGTGTTCACGTTCAAGAGACTGTGGTAACAATGATGGGAGCAAAGGGGGATGTCATGTGACCCTGTTATAGAGACCAATAATGATAAAGGATGAGGTTGGAGTGTACATGGGTCAACAAAGCATCTGATGTTTTTTTTTTTCATAATGACGAGGGTCCTCTAATCTTAACCAAAGTCACGTCATAAAACAGATTTAGTTTATTCAGAGTAGACACAGAGAACGCTCCTTCCACAGTGAGTCTCTGAATCTCCCATCCAATCCCTGAAGATGCCGTTTTTAATGATGTTTAGTCTTATTTTGTCCCTGTTCAATAGATAATGAACTGTGACAGCTGGGTCGCTGCAGCTGATCAGAAATAACAAGACGCTGGTCTGAAGAATTCAAAGCAAACTGCAGTTCTTTTTCATTAACTTTAGATAAAAAATGTGATTCCTTTTAAAACGTGTAGTTGTTATTTTAGACCAGATCAGAACTTATTAAAACATGGAGCTGTTCTGACTTTAATATGATTTGAAACGGTATTAAGCTTCTGAACATGTAAGCAGATTTCCCAGCATGCTCTGTTTGAGAGCTCAAACTTCGTTTCTCTTTCTTTCTGTGGCACTGAACTGAATCACTGAAGGAAACAGATATGATGGAAACAGAGAAGACTGTGTTTACATTTACGAGCTCCCTGTGAGTTTTAGAGCCGATTTTTAAGATGTAGCTTTTTCCTTTCACAGCACAGCTTGAGATCCTCGGGCTAACACTGGCTTTGTTACCGGAGGTGATCGAGTCTCATCAGTCTGTGCCCCACAGCCAGAGTGTCTCAGGCTAAATCTGTAGCATCTTTTAAATCACTTCTAAAAACTCTTCTGTGTTATACCTTTAATTCTAATTGTAATTAAATTTAGTATTGTCAGCTGAGAGGAAAGACAGTGATAAGATTTAGCTGGTGTTCCAGTTCACACTGAATTGTGCAAAGTCCTGATGAATGCCGTCTTTCCCTGTAGCTGGTGATCATGTTAATCCTGGCAGCTCTCAGCAGGAAAAACAAATTCTGCCAAGGATTTGCAAGAGGATCCTCCAGTATTTTCAGGTGAATTTAGTTTATCAAGAGATAAATTTGACTTTAGGCTGCAGGTTTGACTCATGTCATCTAAATGTTCCTGTTTAATCTCACAGTCCAACCAACTTCCTGGACCAGACTCAGGAAAAAGGCCTGGTAATGGCTGTTTTTGGACTGGTGTTCAGCAAGCTGGCCATGCTAGTGATCGCCTCGGACCCTCTGCCTCTCTCCAAAGATACTCCAGCAGAAATGAAAGGTGGACGTTATCAATGTTTAATCTATCCTAAGTGATTATAAAAAAAAGTTACTTCAAAGGAAGGACTGATCAGAAACACCCTGTGTATGAGGCAGCTTTGTCTTCTGTTTAACCAGTCGAATGATCCACTCCTGTGTTGTCCCTCATTTGTCAGAGTACATGAAGATAATCGCCATCTTTTACTACCCAGTCCTGTATTATCCTCTGTTGGTCTGTGGCACTCTGCAGCGTAAAACAGGCTATGTGTTCGGGACCCTCCTCTCCTTCAGTCACTTCGGGGTCCTGGTGTGGCAGAAGTTTGAGTGTCCAAAGACCCCAGAGGCAAGACACCGCCAGCATGTTTACACATATCTGAGGGAAGGACTAGAGTTAGAGCATAAAAATTTTTTCATTTTCAATAGTGCTACATGCACGTAAACAGGCTGAAACATGGTAAATTAGCTTTAGCTCAGCTAGGTACAATTCTTTGGAATAATTTATTTATTTATTTTTAATATATTTTTTTAAATAAAAAAGATAAAACAAAAGTCAGATCTTGGCCTTAGCTCAGTTTTGACCAAAGAAGTATTTGCTGTGTTTTGGCTTTGAAGGCCAGTGCAGCTTTAACATGTGGTGAATGAATGAAAACTGTTGACAGCAGATTATTCAGACCAAACAGAACATTACCTCTCTGGAATATTATTTATTTAAAATGTGTTAATAAACAAAATTCAACTAATTTCAACTGAAAACACACAAAAACACCAAAACTTGTAAATATAACCAAACCTGTTTTGGGGGATTTTGGTTGGACTGATCCGTTAAGGCCTTTTTTTCTCCACAGATCTATAAGTACTATGCTCTGCTTGCGAGTTTGCCTCAGCTGGCCTGCCTTGCGTATCTCTGCGTCCAGTTTCCTTTGCTGTTTGTCAAAGGACCAAAGACCGATGAGGTGAGAAAAGGGACAGACGTCAACATGTTAAAGTCCCATTTGTCAAACATATTTTCTGCCTCATGACATATAAACTGTCTCTGGTGCAACTGATGTAAGAAACATGAATTTCAACTATGTAAAGCACAAGCGTGATTACTGTAAGCAGCTTGTTCAGAACAGAGAGGGTTTAACTCAGCGTCTTTGAGCTGATTATGACAAGGGAGGTGATCTTTTTCCCCTCTGAAACAAACCAGTTTGTTTCAAACAGCAGGTTTAATCTGTCCACAGTTTTGGTCAGTGATTTTTAGAGAAAACTCCCTGTGGTGAGAATAAATAAACAGGAAAATCAGCACTTTCAGTCATTAATCTTTTAAACTTGCATGTCACCTTCAGCTTTCTCTTGTATTTTTATTTATTCTTGTTAAAACTAAATTGTTATAGCTCATCCAAAGAGAATCATGGGTTTCATTTCATGTTATGGTTTACATTGATTTAAGCTCAGTGTCCAAGCCGGTTTTCATTTCAAGCAGGATAAAGACAGTAAATTAGCCGGAATATAATATAATTTTTATCACCTTGAAATGATGCTGAACACTTACTAAAGCCCCGTTTGGAAAGGATTTCTTTCTCTGAGGGAGGGGGAGTGATTTTAATATCACATGCCCTGGGCAGTGACTTTAATCCAGTTTGGTGTAACAGCACTGAAAACAGGAAGGACTCACGCTCAGAGACTTTTAGGTTTGGTCAAAATAGTTCACCTTTAATAACGATCACATAGGCAAAGCAATAAAAGAAGAAGAGGCAGGCAGGAGTAGGCAACGTGGGCAGACGAGCAGGTGAACAGGTACAGAGGGCTGGGCTGAGGGGAAAAAGAAATAAAACCGGCTGAGAGACAGCTGAACTAGGTTGGTTTTAGTACTGTGACTGATTGCAGACTGGGAAACAGGTGCAGGTGACTGGGAACACTGGGAAAACTGCTTTGCGCTTTCCCTTTCATGGATAACGTGACTGAATCTGACGATTTTCCTGCATAATGTCCAAATCTATCACAGGCCACATCCTGTAATACTCAACGTTTCAAATCCAGTCTGGAAATATGAGTCAAATTATCAAAGAACATTTTATCCCCCACCTGCCCCTGTAAGGGTAATTCCATCTAAATGGGGTTTAAGAATCACATTTTCCACTGAAAATTATCAAGAACATTTAACACACAACCTCCTAGTGGTACATCCTGTATCCAGTGTGATATCCTGATTTATTTGAAGTCGACTTTTTTTGGCTCACAGGACCTCGACAGCAGCTACTACACCGACTACGTGAAGTCCCTTCTCAAGAAAAGGTCCTCAACTGTCAGGTGAATGGAGCTGAGGCAGTGATTTTATGTTACTGGACTGAACAATCAGTATATTAGGACATAGCACATGATACAGTGTGGTGGAGGTCATGACATTATTTTACAAAGGTGCCTCATTGACAGTTTAGTTATTGTTGGTTTATAATAGACCTGTCAGAGCAGGGGAAGCACAGGTGGAACAGGACCCTGGAGCGAGCTCAGTAAAATGTGTTTGTTATTTTAGTGATCAGTTACACCTGAGCTTGGGCGCTTCCTTCCTTAAAATAAAATCACAATGTACATAATACAGTATTGAGTATTTCTACTGGTTATTTTTGGTCATTCTAATATTCTGTCTTTGGACCTGTTTGTAGATACAGTGCACAAAAGTATAGATTAGTCCATCTGTCTTGAAATGTGAGTCACTCTTATTGTATTTAAAATGAAATGTGTTTGTATATTGCAGCTCAACTACAGACAAACCAACTCTGGCAGAGAGAATACTGGAGGTGCCTAAGGGTTATATTTATATACCTGAAAAAGGTGAGTGTAGATTTAATTTAGCTTTATTTTATTTTTTTTATCTAATCTAAACATAAGTTGAAGGTTTGCAGTGATACAGTAATGATGAGTGCTGAACAGCTGAGAGTGAAATAAGATCCGCTGTGACAACAGTGACTGACTTTTCCTCATTTCCTGTCAGTCTTTCGTTTTCCTCTGAAGCTGGCGGTGTCAGCCTTTGTGGCCTTTGTGGCGATATATCATGTAAGTCCTCCATAAACCTGAATAAAAAGAATGAATTATCCTTGTGGAGCATAAACACACTGTTGGCTCGGTAACTTCCCTTTTCCCCCTTCAGACGGCCCTGTTGCTGGTCGTCCTTGTGGTCCCCACCCTCCACATTGTTCGTGCAGGTATTGATGAAAACATCGCCTTCCTGTTACTGGGCTTTGGGATCGTCCTATCAGACGACAGGATGGAGGTCGTGAAGATCGTGACTTTCTACACTTGGTTGCTGGAAGGTGTGTGGGGTCACTTTGGCTTTTCAACAAAGTCTGGCACTGTATCTTTAAAATGATAATAATAATAATAATAACTTATTTTGGTTTTCTTTTCCACTGCCTTGTTTTTTTTTAGTGTGCTACCTCTGTGCAATGACCCTGTCTTGTTTGGTCAGTCTCATTATGCTCATGAGGTCCATGGTTCTCCACAGGTATGTGCAGTAAAACTCCATAGAGATGAAGCTGTGGTTTCAGTGGACTGTTTCTTCTTGATGAAAATTTTGATTTGAAAGTTTAGACTAAACTGTTGCTGTAACCCTCCCTAATTCTCTCTGTTGTTATGCTCCCAGGTCTTCTAGTCTGAACCTGATGCATCAATGATTCAATTTGTTTTAGGTCAAACCTGAAAGGCCTGTACAAAGGAGACGTTTACAACATTTACAACAGCCAGAAAACCATCTGTCCATCTAAACCCGGTGTTGTTTGCTGGATGGGCTTGGCGGGATACCAGGCTGCAATCGTCTGCCTCGGTAAAGCTAAAAACAAAGCGGCAAAGTCATCACTGGTTTTAACTCTCTGGTAACAGTCTACAGTTTTCATGTTACTGAGAAAAGTAATTACTTCAAAAGACCAAAACAAACATTAAATTGATCCTAGGAATGATCATCTCTGTAAGTTTTTGCAAATTTATCAAAATCAAAAACTGAAATCTGTAATTTACGTAAGTATTCAGACTCTTAATTCAGTACTTTGCAGAAGTCCCTTTAAAAAATAATAAAGTGAAGGGCTCTGAATAGTTTTGGTTTATTCATGGTTTTGTTGACAGTAAGAAAAATGTGGCACAATGCTGCTCTTATCCTTCAGTGAAGGATGAAATAGCAGAATCCATTATTCAGATTCTTAAATCACAAAAAAATAATTAATTAACTGCTTTGAAAAAACAAAGCAGAAAATTCACATGGAAATGTGTTTGAATTTATGAACTGTGGCCTGTCTCTGTGTGGCCTCGGCAGGAATGGCCGTCCAGACTGTTGTGTTTTTCATCTGCTTCTTGTTCCTGGTGTTTTTGATCATCATCCCTGTTTTTTACGGCCGTAACCTCATCGTCTTTGAAATCGCAGGAAGGGCCTGGTGAGTCAGCAACGTCTCGCGTATCTTTTTAAATTTGTTTTATTTTGGAAATTCAGAACAGAGATAACTTTTTTTTGTGATGTCTCAGGTCAGCTTGGGTCACACTGATACTGGTTACTGTGCTTCAACATGTGACCGCTAAGTTTGCTTTCATCAAGAAGGAAGCTGGAACAAGAGACTTGAAAAACAGGTACTGAAACACCATTTAGAGATTCCTATTGGGAAATAACATTTACATTTATAAATGAATGGTTAGAGAAATCAGTTTAGTATTGCAGTTTCATAAAGTTGGGCAGCTTACAAGAGACATTGTTGTCGTGTCCCTTTACCTGATTACATAAATATTTCCTGGTGATTTGCAGAGAGAGTCTGTTCCTCCTGACGTACCTGCTCTTCATGGTCAACACCGTTGTGGGACTGATAGTCGCGATATGGAGAATGGTGATAACAGCTTTGTACAACATCATCCATCTTGGTCGTATTGACATCAGTCTGCTGCACCGCACCTCAGAGTCCTATGACCCAGGTACAACAGTACGACTTCTATGATCTTTTTTAAATTACGCACCAGCTATATGAGTCTGTGGAGACCAGATGACACCTTGTCAGTCTGACTTTAGTCATGCTGTGTGACCTTTGACCTCATCCAGCCTACCGATACTACACCCAGTTCTTGAAGGTGGAGGTCAGCCAGTCACACCCGGTGATGAAGGCTTTCTGCGGGCTGCTGGTGGACATGATGGTCGAGGGCTGCAGAGCTGGGCAGAAAATACGGGACGCGGAGGAAGGTAGAGGCCCTGAACTGCACACACACAGTCTTAAACCTCAAACAGCCCTTTGAATTGTTCCTCACATACATGCAGCTTCAGTTTTACATCAAAAAACGGCCTGCTCCTCCTCCACGCTTTCAGGGATTCAGGAGAATAGGCCGAGCAAGGCGACCAGCAGCCGGAGGATTCGCTCTCGCTGGCAACTGCTGTACACACTGGTCAACAACCCGTCCCTGCTGGGCTCCAGGAAGCACTTCCAGACACTGCAGACCTCAGAGAGCGTCCTGAACGGCACCCCCAACCGCAGCTCCAAGAAAGGCAGCAAGAAGGAGGCCAGCAAGACGGCCGCCGAGCCGGTCCAGGCCGCTGAGGCCCCAACAAATCAAGATAAAGCCGAATGAGATTCCTAACCTTTTCCGTAAAGTTGGTAGGTTACTCCAGACAAAGTCATTTAAAGTGAGTGTGGCACAGTGTGGAGGAACATGTTAGGACCCATTCAGATGAAGCTTGAAACTTCAACTCAAGAAGTAAATCTAGTTATATTTGTATCAGAAACATGGTCTGCAACTGATCACATTTTTGCTCTATAGATGCAGCTGACGCTTGATGAATGACTCAGTCTGATTATTTTATATTTTTGATGAAGCTGGGTTATCCACCAATACTGGACAACCCCTGCTAAACCTAAAATTCATATGTCTAAATGCAAATACACTACAGCTGAGAAATGATTATGGTCAGCCAACTGCACATTCGGTTAAATTCTGGAAACACTGCGAGTGTGATGCGGGGCTCAGAGATCTGTGCAGATCTTATACGGATCTGTTCTTTTGGTGGGTTTTTTTTTTTTTAAATAGATTTTTACGTGGCCCAGCAGAATAAACTAAATCATCAGGGCGTCAGGGTTTATCCCGAGTCTTCGGTGTACGTACATGATGACTAACTCAAAGCCAGCAGAACATTTTAAAGGGTATTAAAAGCAAAGGTTTCACATGTGAATAAAAGCTTCAAAATCTATAATAAAAAGGATCGCTCACCAAGGAGTTACAAGTGGCACCAATTCCAAAAACATGGCCACTGAACAAAATATAAACACTGGTATGCAATCCCATCATCCCCAGCTGTAAAATAAATCAGATTCCAGTGACGGATGATAAACTAACTTTAATAGTCTCACGTTTGTGCGACAGTCTAGAGGCCTTTTAGTAATTTCACACTGACATTGCACAGATTGACAGTGCTGATCGATGTCAGCAGCAGAAGCGGAGTGGTGGCTCGATAAGGGGTCGTACGTGGGTCTGTTTTTGCCCCCTGGTTAATCCAGCCATGTCATCAGATTCTCAACATGTTCTCTGTGTTTTGATCTTCAGGAGGATTTTGTCAGATCACGGACGGTAGAATTTTATCAGCTTGTGTTAAAAGTGGAAATCTCCAGAAGAACTTCATAATTACTCCAGTGTAACCTTTGGTTTTTATCCCACAAGTCACAATGTCATGTACTATAATTGTATTACACCATTCTACAATATAACATGAACACTGATGTTATTGCATCATCACATACTAAGATGGCAGATTATAGTTTTCTGTTACATGATGCCTCTTATTTCTTATGTGCTGTTTTAATGGATAAACAAATGACATATGACTGCTGAAGAAAAATAAAAAGCTCAAATAGAAACATATTATCTAATAATTTGTGACGTGTTTTTAGTTCCATTACTATCTGACTGACTTTTAACTACAAAGTAAATATGATTTGATGTATTTAGTAATGTGCTTTTTAAATTAAGTCTTTTACTAATCCATCTTACTCACTGTATGATCTGATCAGTGTAGCATTAATTGGGATTTATTAATCCATTATTTCATTAGTCAAACATATCAAATAATGAATTGTTTTACCACTTAAAAGGCACTCTTGATGCTCCATATTTTTGCAGATAGTTTACAGTGGCCAAAGGATAAAATATGAAATGACACACAGCTGTTAATAAACACCTTTTATAGGAATATTATAATGATGTTTGTTTGTTTTAAAAATGTAGTTGTCTGTGATGTCCACGTGTCTCTCATGTGGATGTCTTAAATGTTTGGCATCACATGCAAATATAACCAACCAACCAACTTATTTTGGATGCTGGTCCAAAAAATGATGAAAACTCGTCAGTATTGTTTTGTCCAAACTTTATTGAGGCACGTGGGATTCGGAGGGTTCGAGAGGATATTTAAACACTTTGGTAAAAACATACTGTTTGCTTTATTACAGAGATAGAAAACAGAAAAAAGGAAGCAGCAAACACCAATCCAAGTTTTTCTTTCAGCCACGAATATGTACACAACACACTGCATACTGCGACTCACAACAACGGGCAGCATGCAGATCATTTAACACAGTGCTCTGGGAAAAAGCCACAGGATGGACACATGACCCAGATACAACAGAGCAAACGCTCACATACACACTCATGAGCGCTTTGCACGCTGAAGTAGCCTCGGTGGATAATACTAAACGAACTCGTCCACATGTGGGCATCGTGACAGAGAGCCTCTTTAAAACACGCAGTTTTACTGAACATGAAAACAGTTATCAGAGGAATTATTCACAGTAGAACTGGACAACAAGCTCAGAGCTGTGGGACACAAAGGTTTTCTCTTTGAAACAACACAGTTTTTCTAAACATTTAAAGTCCGGCACAGATTTACTGTAAGTAGCTTAAAGCAGAATATTATAGTGTATATTTTTGTTAGTCCATTTACAACTGCTTACATCTAGTTTAAATGCAACTCATTTCACATGTAACACAAGCATTGTTATTTGTTTCAGCGCATCTTTCTGTTGTCAGCCTCGGCTCGTTCGTGACTGCAGTCCTCTTCCTGGCGCTGGACGGCAGAAATAAGGTCAGTTCGCTGTGTGGTCACGTCTCCTTTTCACTCGCTGGCTTTATACGAGGAACAGGTCTAACAAAGACGCTCTCATCAAACAGACATGGAGGCAATGGGATGAGACACAAAACCATAAAGTTTGTGAGATTATTTCTTCACAAACTATTCATTTACAAACCCACACTGTAGTCCACCCACACAGATCATATCACTTGCATTGCCTAATATCCTAGATAGAGTTCAGTGTCTGTAATTCATGTAATTCCCAGCATGGCTTGACTCAGTGTGAACCTGACAGCAGGTCTCATCAGAACACCTGTGGGCGGGGCCTCTAAGGACCCATTTACTGTTATGTCAGGGTTGTGGGAAAACGTGACTGTAACACAAAGTGCTGCTCAACTGTTTTGCAGAATGTTTCAATAAACTTTTCAGGTGTATGATGGACATTTCACAAAAATCTTTCGTGTTTAGTCGCATATTACCTCAGACAGTGAGGTTTTCACTTAGTGGGATATCTCTGTCAGATTTTATTGAGATCTGATCAAATATTGGACCTTGGACAAAAGAGCAAGGCCTGAACCTAATGACTTGTTTATGGGATTTCTAATTGTAGAAAAATAAGGCATTTTTGGCCATTTCTGATTCTTCTTGAATTATTGCATAAATAAAATAGCCATTTTTTTCCCCCACGATTGTCTGTATACTATGTGCATTTTGGTGCAGATCTGGATCCAGATGCACATTTTAAAAACAAAGTCTTAAAGCACTGTTGTGGAGAGGGTGCAACACTTTTTAAAGAAGCTGACTAGTTAGCTAAAGCTGTCAGTAGCCCGGCTGCTTTCCCCTTCTTCCAGTCTTTGTGCCATGCTAAGCTAATCCTCTGCTGCCTGGAGCTTCACATTTACCAGACAGACGTGAGGGTGGTGTCAGTGGTCTCATCTAACGCTCGCCAAGATGGCAAATAAATGTATTTCCCAAAATGCTAAACTGTTTCTCGACACTGCTCATGCTTTGAGGACGGCCTCTACCTGAAGCACAATCACCAGTGATATTTTTCTAGAATATGAAACTGCGCAGACACACTAATTGCATTTTTAATGGAAGTGTTCATGAATGACTGACTTAGCCTGCACTGGGCCTAATACAGCTTCCACTGTCTGGAAAACGTCCCCTGACAGTGGATGGAGCTTGGCAGAGATACTCGCCCTCCCAGCCACTGAATGTTCTACTAGCTTTGGGTGTGGTTTTAAAGCGAATAAATATACGCTGACTTTTCTCAGATTACTGTAGAACAAAGTTGTATTTCTAGGCTGCTTTCACAAAAGGCTAAAGAGAACTTAAACCATTGGCACAAACTGAAAAAAAAATCCAGTTTTAACCTGTAATGTAATGCAGAATAAAGAAATAAATACCCATTATGCTACATCACAAATATTCAACGTTTACTGATTTGGATATTTGTAGCTGCTAGTGATGTTCACTGCTTCAGCTCCCAGAGGCAGCTTATCACTATACTCAGATCCTACCTCACAGTCGTCTAAGTTCCCTCTGCACTGAGACAAAGTGAATGACTCGGTCACCACACTTTCTTCCGTGTCTGCCTCTTTGTCTCCGTCCCCGCTCTCCGTCTCGCCCTCCTCTTCGTCCAGCTGGCTGCCGTTGATCTTCCTCTGAGAGTCGGTGTGAGTCCCGTGGATGTTAAAGTTGGCCGTGAGGTTCCTCTCCATGTGGTACTGGTCTTTGGCCTTAAGGATCAGCTTGTACGTCTTGCTGCGATATTTGTACACCAGGTGGAAGCACGTTGCGCCGAGCAGAGGCACGGTAGACACGGTCAGGAGGCAGATGCTGACCGAGATGATGATCAGCAGGTTCGGGACCCTCCTCCTGGTGGTGAAGAGCACCTGGACCTCACAGTCGTCCCCCCTGTAGGTCAGACACAGGGAGTAGTTGGTGCCAGGGCGTAAACCACTGAACAGATACGTGTTCACGCCTTCCTTGATTCTTGACCACTGCACGGCTGAGTGCTTGCGGTCGGAAGTGACACACAGATACAAGCCATTGGAAAGACCTTTTTCCGAGACGTCTGAGGGGCCATGGCGCTCTTCGCTGTCAGCGTGGAAGCCCCCAGATGTGTCAGAGGCGGCGGCAGCCCGGTTGGCGCTCTTCTCTCTGGGTATGAGAAGAGGGTTGAGTCGCACTGTCGCCTCCGTTTCTGACACCCCTAATGCAATGACACCAAAGTCAAATGTGTACTGCTTGATATCATCCAGGCTCCCGTTAAAGACATGGTTAGAGATGTATCTCGTATTCGCCGTCACACCACATTCACTGGCGTGTAATGGATGTCTTCTTTCCTCTTCATAAGGCTTTGAAGTAATCTCTGCAGTGGGCGGGACTGTTGGTACAGTGCTTGTGAAGTCTTTTCTCTTTACATCAGTCAGACGCACAGAATCATACACAGATATTTTGTCGGTTGTTTGTTGGTGTGTAGATGTGTGTGTTTCAGTGTCAGTGGGTGTCGTGGGCATTTGTGTTATGGGTGTTGGTTTCGGTGAAGCCACCACCTCCACTGACACTGAATCTTCAGATCTGCCAAACTCATTAGTGGCTGAGCAGCTGTAGTTGCCACCGTCTTCTTTCCTAAGGTGTGAAATTATAAGAGTCCCATTAATAAAGACTTTGGCAGGGTGAGGGGACAGTGAGGAGTCCTCATTTGATTCTGCCGAGTCGTCCTCGGTGAACGGCAAAGCCAGCTCTTGCTTCTGGCTTCTGCTGTGAATGTTCCACATGACCAGAGGCTTTGGGTTTCCTGTGAATTCACACGTCAGGACCAATGTGCTGTCCTCATAGACGGTTAAGTTTTGACTAGCTTGTTCAGTTTGTATTGTGACATTTGGGCTCGCGCACTTTGACTCTGGCAATTTCACGATCACTTCCCCTTTAAGTTTCTCTGGACTTGCACAAATAATCCAATTCTGCTCCGCGACTGTGATGGTGGTTGTTGAAATAAAGGCTCTGAGCCAATCAAGGGAACAGGTGCACGCAAAAGAATTGTTAAAAATCTGCAGATGGGACAAGGACACCAAACCGTCAAACGTTCCTTCAGCTATGGTTATAAATTTGTTGTTGTTGAGTCGGAGGGACCTCAGGTCTTTGAGGGTGGAGAAGGCGTCCCTCGGCAGGTGGACCATCTCGTTGTGGTTCATCTTCAGCAGAAGCAGGGCTGTGAGATTCTGCAGATCCTCCCACGGAAAGTCTACGATTTTATTGTAGCTGATGTCAAAGTTACGCAGATGGATCAAAGGTGCGAGCGTCCCTTGTTCAATGGAGATGATCTTATTGTTGGCCAGCCACAGCGAAGTCACCTGGGTGTTATTGTCGAAACTCCCCAGTGGTATCGAACGGATCTCGTTAGCGGAGAGACTCACAGTTTTGACATTAGAAGGCAAACCATGTGGGACTTCAGTCATGGATTTGTAGGTGCAATCAGCGAAAAGGCGGCTGTATTTATCTGAGCAGGTACAGAGCTCAGGGCAGCCGAGTCCGCTGGCGAAGACTGCGGCAGCCCACAAAGTCAAGTAGAGGAAGTCTGCAGCAGCCATTTTCTGCTCCTGTAAAACAGTGTCACAGTCCATCTGTCAATCAGTAGATTAAATACAGTGAGCACATTTCATGCAAAATGTTTATAGTAGAAGAGTAAAAGAAAACAACTTAAAAAAATATCACACAGCTTTTGGCTTTGAGGAAATGAAGAAGAAAAAAAAAAAGACTGAAATGATTCAACTTCAGCTTGTTTGCAGAGGATTTAGCAGAAAATGGAGCCTGTTGACAACATTCACACATCATCTGGAGAATCTCCAGTTGGAGTCCTGACTCTGTCGATGCATGTAGAGTTTCCTCTGTCAATCTGTCAGCATGCAGCCGGGTTTACAGGAGCCTAAGAGTTGAATTAGCAGGCTGGAGCCTGTTCTCATGTGATGGTCTGTTTTTAAGGGTAACTGGCAACCTGACATTTGAAGGACTGGTGCACATCACAAACATGTATTCATATGAGACAACAGAGACTGGCTTAAAGTAGTTTTCATCACCACTGCTTCTGACACGTTTGTGCCGTAATTGGAAATATTTCTAATGAAGACAGGAAGGTCATTTGTCCATTTCTTATCTGGGTGTTTCTGATTCTGATTCTGTGACTGACATTAGTGATGAGACACGAAGTTAACACATATTTATGTCTGGCAAGAGAATACAGAGGAGAATCTGTGGTGTCTGGGAAGACAGACAAAAAAAAAAAAAAAAAAACTGCTGCACAACATGAATAAATAAATTCACAGCTCATCCTTGATTTGTGCTCTGAAGCTCTGCAGACGTTAGTAAACGGACATGAGACGTGTTTAATTCACAGAGGAGACGGTGGCGCTGAACGCTGTGAAGACGCCTCCGGTTTCAAACTACGCAGCAGCCTCCGGCAGCTCTGTCCATGGTGCTGAAAGGCAGCGGCTGCTGCTGTTTGTTTGTTTGTTTGTTTATTTGTTTACAGCGATCTGATCTGCTGCGTGTCCTCCAGCCAAAACAGCTGGATTGACTTCACCTCAAGCTATGACCCCCGGCATCATAACTGTCCATGTAATCTGACACAACAAGACCATGACACGTCCGTGTCTGCAGAGAGGCACATGAAAAATTGATGCTGGTAGGAAAGAGGACCCCTCACCTCTGCGTCAGCAGCCTGAACCTGTGTGACGGGCTCACCTGCGTCTTTATCTTCTGTGTGTAGAGAAATCCGGTGGTCGGTCGGTGCTGCCGGTCAAAGCAGCCCAGGCTTCATGCTGCTCTGAAGTTTGAGGCTGAGTCTGAGTCTGAGTCCTGTTTCTACATGATGAAAACACGCGTGTCCTCTCCTGCCTGTGAAGATATGTCATCTCAGTTATCTCCCCCCTTCCTCACCCCCCGCCCCCCGCCCCCCCAGCTCTGGACGTTTCCAAAAAAAAAAAAAAAAAAAAATTTAAAGGGGAAACGACCTTCAACATGACCGTCACTGTTCACAGGAGATGATAACTGATGTGAGGGCTGGTTATAAAACTATATACTAATAATATTAGTACTAATGCTAATCATGTTTGTGTATCCAGTATCAAAGTTAAATGAATGAAAACGGCAACAAAGAATACAAACAGTCAAAAAAAAATGCTGAGCTCAAATATGAAACTCACATGAAGAAAACTGTAAAATAAAAAGAAAGTAAAAATTGGATTATTTACCCACAAGAGGAGGCTCAGAAGACACAGATCTATAAAAGCATCATGTAAGCTGTGCAGGCAGAGGCATCCTGACTTTTAGTCCCTTTAGTCCCAGCTCCAGAAATGCTGCATCCTACATTTCCCATAATGCCCTTGAGACAACCCCAGCTGCCTGTTCACTGGCCTATGAGAAATGATTATTATGTGAATGTAGAATATGGACAGGTAGCATTGAAGTGCAGGGAGTGATTGGATTGGATTAGGTGGACTCAGGTGCAGACAGGTGGATGCTCAGATGGAGGTGGCGCTCACCATCTCGTAGTAATAAGTTAACAGGTGGTGTTCTGTGAACTCATTAGGACTTCATGACATGCTATACTGTCCATATTAGGATCTTGTAATTATGAGATACAGAATCTTTTTTGCAGCTGGCTCCACCCCTGACAGTCTTCTGCAGATACATCCTGACATCCAGCATTTATTGAATTCATCCCATTTTTATCAGCTGATACTGTTTTCATAATGCACAGCAGCAAACAACCAGTGAAATCTGCAGAGAACTGTAAATGCCTCATTATCAGCAAATCACAGCAGGGAAGTGAAACAGAAGAACTGAGTGTCTTAATTGCAAAAAGGCACCATTTGAAGTCACAAAGAGCTTTAAACAGTGCAGCTCCCAGAGATTCACCTGTGGCTGGTTACCTGCCAGAAACAGTTTGATGCATCGTGCTGAGGTTACAGTTCAACGTGCAGCAGAGGAGTGAGGTTTCATAATGTGGAGTAGAAAACTAACCTCTCACTTCCTGAGAAAAGCCTGGTTTGAAAATCTAATGTGGCGTCTGAAATCAAAGTGGAGGCAGTCAACAGGACGCTCAGCCTCCAGCTGGTGCATCATCAGCCTTTCACCCAGGAAACCAGCTTTTTAACTTCCACCCTTCTATACCTAAATCACTAATGTGCTGTTCTTATTGCTGTGTATAAGACACTGTAAGGGTGTGTATTGGTTTTGTGTTTTGTGAGCTCACTTAATGAATTTTAATGTATTCAAGTCCAGTGGAAACCTCAAATCATATAATCAGATAATTAAAACGTGAAAAAGTTTGATGGAGCATACTTTTTGAATTAACACAAATTTTTATTTGTTTTCTTTTTCTTTCTTTCTCTTCTTTTTTAATTTTACATTCTCACTTGGTGGGAATGTTTTTACACACGAGATTCTTTTAAATTGGGTACAATATTATTGTCTGAACAGAGAACACTGTGTCTGCTTTTAATTGTTTCAAAGTTACATTATCATTTAATTGTAATGTAAATGCATATAGATTTAGAAAGAATGTCACTACCACATAATAATAATAATGGATAATTGAAAAAGAAATAAAGAGTCGGGATGTTCATTCTGATCCTGATTATATCAGTCAGCTATTTCATTTAATTCTGAATCTTTTGGACTGTTCGACATAAAAAACAAGGCATTCTGACATTTTATAAAACAAAGCAATTAATTGACTAATTAATTAAATGGTCAGCAGATTGACTGATAATTAAAATAACTGTTAGCTGCAGCTTGTTCATTTATAACATTAGAAAACCTGAAAATCACCACAAAACACCACAACACGCTATGGAACATCTTTGGCAGTAATTTTTTTCTCTGCCATTTAAAGTGTGTGCAGCAAAAACACACACACACACACACACACACACACACACACACACACACACACACACACACACACACACACTTACTTTCCACATCATCTGCCCTCTCTGTGAGGAGTCTGTTATTCCAGCAGATGGCACTACAATCCTATAATTATAAAGCAGATTTTCAGCCATAAGGGAGCGAGCTCATCACTCTGTTGTCTCACGTGCTTGTCCGGCCTCACAGATGATTTTTAAACATCCAGGTGCTTTAATGAATCAAAGTGCTCTTCATTTTCCTGGAAACTTTCTTGCAGCAACGACCAAAGATGCAAACTGAAGTCAAGGCTGAAAAGACCAAACAGTGAAATCATCCAGTAAAACTCCGTCACAGCTGCTGTAAATTAAAAATATAAAAATATTTGCCCATGATCTGACCTGATGACTGTGTTTGCTGAGGAGACAGATGACATGGTCGAAGCCTCACTGGCCCACCAGGGGTCAGTCTCTGAAAACGTATGTACAGTGGACAAACCCTGTTCCAGCCCACAGCAATGGTTTTTAAGTTCTCGTCTAAACATGTAAAGCTGAAATTAATAAATTAATAAAATGGTCTGCAGACGATATTTCTCTTTGATTCAGTGGTGGAACCATTAAAAACGTGTTTCACTAAAGCATTATATACTTGAAGGTGCATTAATTGATTTTTCTGGTCATTTGGGGGCAGCACAACAAGCTGAACACACAAAACTGACATTCTCACTTTATGAAGTTCATATGGTCAAAGTGTTGTGAACAGTAGCTAGCTGATGCATCCAGCAGATATGGCACAACATTAGCATTTATTTTGGAGTTGTGTTTGTGTCCAAACAATAATGTGAACAATAACAATGAGCTGAAAGACATTAAAACTCCCCATCTGGCTTACAACTCTCTGGGCATGCTTAACTTCAGCATGCTAACATGCTAATCTATGATTAGCACACAATTATAAATCCGCATGTTAGCATGCAAACTGCTGCTAGTTAGCGCTAAAGTACAACTGAGGCTGATTTGTCATTAGTTTTGTAAATATTTAGTCATAAACAAAATATTGGACAAAGTGAAACTTTGACTTGCTGATGGCAAAGAAGACGTAAGGGTCTGCTAAAGTTATTACAGTTCCTCCTGAGGGGGAAGTGAATTTGTGAACCAAATTTCATGACAACATGACACATTTCACTCAAAATCAGCGTCAACCTCACGTTGCAGCTAGAGGAAAAGTCAGGGGATCACGAATGTGAGTAGGATTCGTCCTCTGACACGGCCTCCTCTTCTGTCGACCTGCCACTGATGGATGAAATAAAACGGCGTCAGAGGGTCTGAAGGGTCTTTCTCCCTTTAACACGAGAGGTGGGTGTGCAGTCGGCTGGCGTGCGCTGCTTTGCACCAGAATCCCTCCAAAGAAGAATTTAATCAAGTCATCTTCCATATTTCACACATGCAGAAAATTAAAAAGGGATCACACGTGTCAATGCAAATTGTAGAGAGGCCGCGCCTCACCACCACCCTCGCCCTCACCCCCACCCCCAGCACCACCACCTCCTCCCCTGTGTGCTCCATCCATTTTCCTGGTAACTTACACCCCTCAGTGGGGGAGAGCAATGTGATTTCGGCAGTAATGTGTTTCTATTGCTCCTCCTGCGATGCCCTGCGGTATCACTGACTATCACACCGCGGTATGGAGAGCTTGGAGGGCTTTGGAGAGCTTCATTTACCTCCATAATCTTCCACAGCCATCGACACGCTGGCATGGTGTAATGCACTCATGCTCGCACAATATACAGAGTGAGAGAGACTGAATAAGTCTAAAGACAAAAAAGAGCCCTTGTACATGGCTGAGTTGAGGGAGAATTAACATAGTGAAGACGCTGCATTATGCAGATGTGTTATGGTTCCTCTCCGACAGTGCTGGTAAATTGGATGATGTTTTATGATGATGTAAGAGTGAGTTAAGGCATGGCGGATCAGTGCGTTTAATACCTCTTTGATATGTGTCTTCCTCCCCAGAGCGAGCCCCTCCTCGACTCTTCCCGCTCCGAGACGCCAAATTCGTCAGCTTGCCTTCGTGGCGCTTCCCACGAGCTGTTATGATTCTTGGAGTTCAGGCTTGGAGAGTCAATGAGACAATAAGAGAGTGCTGGATTAGTCCATGGATGAACAGGGGACGAGGCTGACTGCAGGAGCTGACAGTGTTAAACCTTACTAAGGGGATAAAAGGATTGGAAATGTGTTTTGGCTGCTGAGTGCCTCATCCAGCAATCATTTTATTTTGTTAGAAATAAAAAAAAAAAGAGGATGCGACTCATTTTAGTGAGGTTTGCAGTCTTGGAGGGAGAAGTAAGGATAAAGGGATCATCAGCAAGGTCAGACGCTTGGAAATAAACAAGAATTAATCCTATTACAGTGGCTAAGGTTGAGTGAAGTAAGGGAGTCAGGAGTGTTGCGGTAATATACACAAACACACACACACACACACACACATATATACAGCAACACACACAGGACAGCGGCCTTGGCTTTGTTCTAAAGCTCTTAGCCGTTTGTCTAGTGTTACACAGGCTCCATTTACTCCTGATTGCCTGTGACTGGTGACCTCTGAACCCAATCCACACAGGTACTACAGGAGGAACCATCAATACTGGCAGCAAGTTGTTTTTGCCTCTGGGCTGGTGGATAAATGATGCCCTTGGTTGACACACACATGACCGAACGAGAAACACACACGTACACACACACACACTCATGCAAACCCGTGCTTTAAGGACCACACCAGTGGGTTTTGCACATTTTAGCCTGGTTACTACAAACTGATTTCATTTATATCACAACTAAACATCTTCCTGCTGTGTTTTCGAAATTTGGATCAACAATCTTAAAACTTGCTTCAGATGTGCAACTGGGCATCAAATCTGTGTTAATAATGTATTAACATACATGTTCAATGTACTGTGCTGTACTTTACAGATACTCTCACTCTCTCTTTCACATACACACACACATACACACACCCATGTACATACGTACGTCTATTCAGGGTGATGAATCGTGGCCTTGGGGCAGGAGGCCGTGATTTCGGAACATCATCTAATATCAGGCCTTGGGGGAAAAAGAAGAGACGATATGTACTTGTGTATATATATTTATATATAAATATACACACATACACACACATACACATATGTGCATACACCCCAGCTATCCAACCCCTTCCTTCCCTTCTCCTTCTCCATTCCTCCCCCTCCTATCCGTCTTTCGTCCTCCCCCTCCCCATTCCTGCTGTCTGAAGACCTTGTTAGAGATACAGCAGATTTAGTTTGGGGGGGGGGGCAGGTGCCCAGGGACGGCACACACCGGCTCCCCCCTCTCCTCACCTCCCCTTCCCCCTGTCCTCTCCCCGCCACAGCCTCCCATCACACAGGGAGTAAATGTATTCATCTCATCCTCTCTGGCCAAAGAGGTCACAGCCTTATCTCGCCCTCTGCTGTAGCACTGTCAGCTCACCAGCCACAAACCATAACTTCTAACTGCTAGCAAGAGCGCCGTGTGGTCGGAGGCCAGCGAGGAAGACGGTGTGGGGAGGGGAAAAAGAAAGAAGAAGAGGAAGGACGGGGAAAAAAAAAGAGAGAGCAAGAAGGAGAAGGTGTCAAGAGGTAGAGGTAGAGTGGCGTGTCGAAGGTGAAAAGGATGAAACATGAAGAATGAAAAACATCCATAAAAGACAAAGAAGAGGAAGCAGGGAAGTATTAAGCATAAGTATATATATATATATATATTTATATATAGTATAAGTATATATATTTCCCAGCTGTTTAGTTTATTTTGGAGTCCTATAAAGAATTTAGCGTAATTTACTTGACACCAAGCAGGGATCAGCAGTGTTGTACTGGTTCTTTGCTCAAAGTAACCATCGTATATCATGAGGTTCATACAGATGCTGTAGATCAGTGCTTGTCATTTTAGACACACACACACACACACACACACCATATTCTGGATATTCACTGGCAAAGCTTCTCAGGTCCAGGTTCCCTCCAGGTACTTGCTGGAAAAATTTCCAGGCTCCATAAAATACCCATGGGCTCTGTGTATTTTCGAGGTAACCTTCATTTTTTAAGGTCCCCTAAACTACACACCAGCTGTGTGTGTTTACTGTGAAAACTCCACCATTAATTAGGCGGGTAAGCAACCGCGTTTATCTTCAATGTCAGTATCGGGCAGTACATTTAAGGTAGATGTACGTTAAGTTGGAACAATATGCCAGATACCAGTTTGTGCGGGATGATTCGTATTTTACTTTATTGTTGTTATTATTATTATAGCTTCCTGCAGCTGCCACTAGAGGTTACTAAAGAGTCATATTCTGCTGACGTCACCTTTAAAGATACTGACATTTCCAAGAAATTGGCTGGAGATTTTTTTTCTTGAATTAAGAGCCTTGAAGCCTGAAAGTGAGTCTTAACGACTTGTTAAGACAGATGGGTTTTGGAGGGAATTTAAAGAGAAATGAGGACTGTGTGAGGAGGGGGAGGGTAGCGAGGGTGGAAGACAGTGGGGGTGCCTCTGGTGGGGGTATTACATGCAGCGGCTCTCCCCTCGACGGGAAGTGTTTTACAATGCAGCCGTCAGATGTAGAGGAAGGCAATTCCACCGGAGTTCAGTTAATTAACCACATCAGTTTCTTAATGTGATCAGTTTTAATTAAAACGGAATTTAATCGGGAGTAGTAACAGGAGGGTAGCGGCGGTGACAGTTGGGGGAGGGGAGGGTGAGGGTTGTGAGGAGGTTACACCACAGTAGGCAGGTTGCTTAAATGTGTGCATGTGTGTGCATCTGTGTGTGTGTGTGTGTATTTGGGCCAGAAGCTGTAGCAGCCCTGGTTTCCCTCACTTCAGATTTGTGGGCGTCTAATTAATATGGATGGAGCATTAAGCCTTTTGGACTCTGGTGCCTCTCATTTCATGACTATTAATGATTTTAATGAACTGGGCTAATAAGGCCGTTTTTCTCCACTGAGCTCTGGAAGGGCTGTCCGACACTCGCCAGGGTCAGAAGGACGGGCTCCCCCCGGCCTCCACATGGGAAATTAAAACAGCACTCACAAACCCATTAACGCTACATTGTGCGTGCCGCTCATCAGACGTTCAAACACGAGAGACGGCGCCGTGCGAACCTCTCTATTTTTCAAGGAGGAAGACAGCGCCGGCCGACCGTTTCGAGCAGGCAAGTCACCTGGTGCCGTGTGAAACTGAAACAAACAGTGAAAGAAAAAGCATCATCTGTTAAAGCAAGAGCTTTTTCTCATTCACACATCAGTGTCCGTCAGGTAAATATTCCGTAATGGATTATCCAGTGTTTTCCAGCACTATTAAATGGTCCTGCTGGAAAACACAGGTGAGTTAAAAAGTTAAGATCTCAAGGAAGCATTTTCTGTTCTCTCACTGAAGGATGTTAAAACTCATTCTGCTAATGAAGCCTTTAGATAGATAGATAGATAGATAGATAGATAGATAGATAGATAGATAGATAGATAGATAGATAGATAGATAGATA
>JBBMJY010000001.1:26743335-26762446 GCA_037833715.1 Toxotes lorentzi | reverse complement strand
TAGATAGATAGATAGATAGATAGATAGATAGATAGATAGATAGATAGATAGATAGATAGATAGATAGACAGATAGACTTTATTGATCCCAAGCTGGGAAATTACCTTCATCACTCCATCATGAGTGCCAGGGAGTCCCCTGATCATTTTTTCTCATCAACTCCATCATGTGTTTGCATTTATGTATTGTAATGTACAACTAAGCATGCACCTACAAGCATTTATAATTTAATCCATGCAGTTTGCATGGGTTTTTAGCTGTGCTAGCGTTGTGGCTCTAAGGACAGAAATGTCTTTCCCTTGGTTCAGACTAAAATGTTTCAGCTCTTGGGTGGACGTTTATGGTTCCCAGAAAAACGAACCCTGTTGACTTTTGTGATCACACTGATGCTGACGTGATGCTGACGATGATTTACGTGAAATGTCCGGACAGCTTCTGGCTGGATTCTCTTTATCTTATCTCTCTCCCGCGTGTTAGCATTTTGCTTCTGAGCATGTTAGCATGCAGCGTCTTAGAATTTAGCTCAAAACACAGTCTCCAGTAGAACATCAGGCCTCTTTTGATTTGCACACGTGAGAGGAAACAACCTTTCTACAGACTTGAAAATCTTTTTTCATTTTCTTTGCACATAGGCGATGCTAAATGAGGGGTGAATTTATGGTGTTCTTAACAAGGCAGAACAAGACGTGCATTTCATTTCTGTGTGCGTTATTTTCTCTGTGCACCTTGTGCTGCTGCGGCTTTTACATTAATGTTATTAATGTAATCACTACAATAATTATTCTTGTGTTCTAGTGTCTTGTGTTCCACCTCAATAAAGTTCTCCGAATCTGAATCTGATGGCGTTCAGTTCAGACTTGTGCCGTGTTGAAAGTGTTATCTAAAAGTTTCTGTCCAAATACGAAATCTTTAAAATGAAGGCTCAAGTGTAACTCTGCGTCAGATTATCAATAAATGCTGCCATAACTCCAGAATCTGATCTGTTTAATGAGTGGCAGGCCAGTTTACGTGAACAGGGAAAAGCAACCTTGATGCATGAGTATTTTCATTTCTTTTTCTGTTCAAGCTTCAGTCAGTGAATCCACTCCAGAGAGCTCTTGTCCTGTCCTGCGGGAATGAATGTGTCTCATCTCATTTTAGTTCATTGAATCAATGCAGAAACAATGAAACACAATAAAGTAGCTGTGCTGCAGAGGCGGCTATGGATGAAATAAGAAACAGCACGTTGTGTGACTGAAGATTGTGCTCTTTTCACAGCGAATAACAAGGTGAGTTCTTTAGTTTTTTTCCTCTTTCTTGTCTGTAATCATGACGTGAGAAACTGCGCTCACTTTCATCACTAACTTCAAGGTCTTAGTTAAGAAGGAAACTGCTGTGGCCTGTTTCTTATGCATGAAAGCTCGTGACCTTTGCTGCCATTTCACACTGAACGCCATCCCTGAACACTTTCTCTCCCCGCTGGGCCTCAGAAATACTCTCCCACAGACTGATAGGCATTGATTATCGCTTCACTGCAGCCACAAACAAAGCTGTTGAACTCAAGCCCACCAATCACAGCTCGGCCTAAACTGAGCACGGAGAACACTCATCCTTGACTTCATCCTCCTCCATCTTCCCTCTACTCGTTCTCCTCGCCGGCTGGGTCACATCATGGCAGAGTTGCTGGCCTTGTGCGGGGAAATTTACAGCCCGGTGTAACCATCTGTTATGTAGCAAACACACGACGCTCGGGCTCCTTTCACCGTCTTGAGCGCGCTGCTTTGTATTGTAATGTGCTATTAGCATTCATGAAGGTATTTACATGCATTCACAAGCCATGCTGCTGGTATTTATATATCGCACGTTGCACACAGCAAAAGTTATGGGATTCTTCTAAGTTGTGAAGGTGCTCGTTAAAGGTACAGCTCGCCCCAAAAAAACTCAAAAGAGATGAGCTCTGTGAGGAACTTTTCATTTGTGCATTTCTGTTCTTCCTGCTTTTGACTGAATAGATGAAGAACTCGTACCAAAAGTATGACAATCCTAAAAAGTCTAACTATGTAGTACAGCAGTACCACTTGGCTACAAGAGACAATTGTTGGATACTGGAAAACAATGATTGGATATTGGTAAATGGTAAAATATATAGTACCATAGTCACACAAGTAGAGGAGAATTCCCATCAATGAACAGACCCAGTAACATCAGTTAGTTACACAGGAATATGAAACCACTGAGTGTATTGAATTGACCAAGGGTACGTTTTATTGCTCATAAATTCAACTTTTAATTTGTATGAGGATGTAATGCATTTTCCCTTCTTTTAAAAGTTTCATAGTTTTGCTTTAAGGCAAAGTATTAATACTGCAAAAAAATTAAGCTTAATTTATAGAAGTGTTAATTAATTCAGTCTTACTTTTGATTGATCGTAATTTTGAAAAGAAATAGTCTATTAACTCTGCGTTACCTTCTGTAACACACCTGCTCTAATGTGCAAAGCCGTTCTTTTCAGCGTCCTGGATCACTAGAATCACTTCATTAAAAAAAGATTTGTACCAAAGATTCGTTCACAGAATAGTTCAGTGCTAGACCAGAGCTCTGGAGAGGACTGTGCAGTCTCACTCACTGAACTGAAACGTGGCCGAGCGGCGTATATTCCTCATGATCCCCAGCTCCTGAAATCAGAAGTGCTGTCGCTTTGACAAACAGGCCAAACTCCATTTATAATTCTTGATATTTTATCTGAATGTAGATGACCGTAATCTCAGAAAGGGCGCGCGCCCTTTTCACAAGATTTGAAATGTCTTCCAGTTTGTTTCCAGCTTTAGGGGAGCAGGATCAAATGCTTGACAATTAGCATCAAAAACTCAACACTTCACAGTATGAGAACCGTCTGACACCACTGAACTCTCCACTCTGTACATCACAGTGAACGAATGAGCATAATAATAGTCGTGAAACATTACGGGGAGATAAATGACTGCGGCCTGCTGGCATTTAGCTGCTCCTCTGTATGCCGGAGACGTGCCTCCGCTCCTCAAGGCCTTTAGTGGCTAATATTCTGCTCGGTTCTTGATGGGAGAGGGAGCAGAGGTAATACAGCTGCAGTGGATTTTACAGCCCCATCTCTTACAGCCACCAACTCTCTCATTTGTCCTCCTGACCAAACAATCAAACAACAATGGCGGCTGGCTGAGGCTTTTGCAGGTCCGATTGCGGTCAAAGCAGATGGCTGTGGAGTCGAACGCGTGGATATGCTCACGCTTATCCCTTCACTGCAGAAGTATTTCATTTGGTCATTATTGGGTCCTTCACCGACATAGTCATTATTTTCTGTCACCATTAAAGGCTTATTGCCTCTTTTTTAATTAAGCAAGTTCCTTAATTAGATGTGCAGCATTCAGGCCTACAAACGGCCTGTCGGGGTAATGAAGTAAAGGCTCGGGTTGAGAGTCAGTGGTGGTTGCGGGGTGGGGGGTGGGGGGGGCATTTGCTGTAGAGAGTGATGGTGTTTGCTCGCTCATTGTGTTGCTCTGTGATGAATGCGTTTACAAAGCGAATAGATCCAAAAAAAAAAAAAAAAAAGCTTTGCCGTGAGGCAAATAGTTTGTTCATATTAGTCACCATTGACATCCTATTTTAGTGCGGCTTGATCTAGTTATTGCTGCTGCAGTCAGACGCTTGGCTGCCAAACATTAGCCCCATCTCTGCGAGACATCACACACTGCCTCACAATGAGGACGTGCCCTGAACGGCAACAACCCGCCATCACAAATGGAAGGACAGAACCTATCCGTTTCTGCGAGATGTTTTGTGCACTTGCATCTTTTAGCAGGGTAATTCACGGTGTGCGCGTCAATACATCATAGGCCTCCCTAAATTGAGCTTTGAAACACAAAGGGAAGGGCAAACAAGATGGACATAGAAATCAATCTGCTGCCTGATAACACAGAGTGAACGCACATGCTGCCGCTTTGAGAATTGACAAGGAGTCGGCATACGGCAGTATCTGTCTATCTGCCTGTGATGTCCTCCGAAAACAATCGTCTCTGACACGCTGTACACAATTCACACGGCAGACTCAGATAAGGCTATTTAGTCCTGACCAAGCTTGAAGAATACCATACATGAATTGCCTGGCAGAAATTGAAAGAAGAAAAGACAATCAGTTTGGACGTTTGAGAGAAAACATGTCACGCCGAAAACCACTGGAGCAAATAGAAAGTTCACCTATTCTCAGTGCGTTTCTCTCTGCAGCTGAGGTGCACTTCATTTATTTTAAAATTAAAAAACGTTTTAAAACGCAGATTAAACAGGGGAAGTCTGACGCCAGCCCGTCTGTATTCACCTCAGTTGGTGAGAGAGAGAGAGAAGGGAAGGCATGGTGAGAGCACAGTGGCCATGTTTCTGCTGTGGTTGTGTAGACTTCATCTCAGCCCTGCCTCTGAGCAACTATTGATCTGAAACACATTAGTTCTGCACTAGGGGACTAAAGAAGGCCTACAGAGCACTGCCACAATCACGCAGTGGGCTAAAGATAGGCTTTTGACTGGAGACCTCTGCAGAAAAGACTGGAGCTCGGGCACAAACACAAACAGGTCTGCTTAGAGGCAAATTTAGATGAGGACTCTACGCTTTACTGTGCAGCTGCATCTTTTTAAGGGGAGGCAGCATGAACTTTCATAAAACTTCAATCATCCAAACCACATATTTGGCTTACAGACAAAATAAAACCGCAACTAGTGATTATTTTCATTATCAAGTAATGTCTAAAATGCCAAAATACAGTGAAAGACATCCATCAGAACAGAAAAGCCAACAAACAAAAAGAAACTAAGCTCAAAACATAAAGATAATTATTTTTAAAGAGAAATAAAAACAGAAAAAGTAGTAAGTCCTCATATCCCCATATATCAGTATGGAGTCAGGAAATGTTTGACATTTTTCCTTAACATATTATTTAAACTGCCAACCATCTGTTATTTATTTTCTGTTTAACTAATCACTTAATCAACAAATTGTTTTTTCACTACAGTAAACATCAAAAGATGAATCTGGGAGATGAATCTTCATCTCTTCATTCTCGAGGACGGTTACAAAGCACTTAAGGGAAGTCAGAATGAAGCTGTGTGAAAGGACAGGGCGACGACTTGAGTTCACCGCTGTCATGGCTGCTGGTGTAAAGCTGTGTTTGGTGGATTCTTCGCCTCCAAAATTTGGTGAATACAACGTCATTGTCACATCAGTTCATGGACAAAGCTTTGCCTGATGAAGCCTTTGCAGGTCGAAACATTGCGTCAGTAAATTGTGTGGGAGCCTGCAAACCAGTTTCTGACAACTTCTTTTTTTCCCTCTGTGTTTCATGGTGCCCCTACAACATTAACTACAACATTAACTCTCAGAGTTTCACTTTAGCTGTGTACCACATTGTGTACATTCATGTTGCTGTGCCCCGTTCACGTCACTGTCTCTGTCTCTGTACTAATGGATGTCTAAATGTCACAGGTTACATTGTGAGCTGTTTCCTCCATGCAGAGACTTTTCAGGCAGGATGCCTGAGAGTGTATGGATGCTTTCTAGAGCCAGATTCCCTGAGTGTCCCTGGAGAGAGACCTGACAGAGAAAAGCCATAAGACAAGCTTCAAAGGACACACAGAGATTGCCTGTCTCTCCTCCACCACATGATCCTTTCTCCTCCCTCCTTCCTCATCTCTACCCCCTCTCCTGTTCGGCTTCATTCATTCATCAGATGGAGGAGATGGAGGAACGCTCGTAGGAAGGAGGGAATGGGTACATTTGCAAGCCATTCCCTTGAGGGGATGTAAGATTGCCTCCATTTGGATGGACTGTCAGTGGCCAGGGGGCTCTTATCCCTAGACAGCCCCAGCATCGTGCCCGCATCTCTCTGATTTTCCTCACCAGCTCCTGCCCTGGGCCTCCAGCCTCGCTGCGTGCCATCTGTGCCCAGGCTGGAGTGCTCCCTCTCTGGGTAATCTCCCCGCTGGAGCCCCTTTGATCAGAGTCAATACACCAGGCGTGGCCACGGGTAGGCCTGCTGTACTGAGCAGCCACCCCAGAGAACCAGCGATCCGTTCGGAGGCAACAGAGAGGATCTACTATTAAACTGCACATTACGGAAAAAAAAAAATTGAGTGATGTTTTATATGCAATTCACTGCATGAAAACCATATCATGTAAACGCCTCTTGCAGTTGCTCTCTGCTTCTAAAAGAGATTTACATGCTTCACACAGTAGCAAACGAAAGCAGGGATTCCTTTTCCTACATTAGGCGTCTATGTAATTTTTTCAGTTATCTGCAGACGTATCAGCAGCTCAGTCTGAGCGGCAGAGATGTTCTTATGTTGGCGTCTCTCTGTCTCTCCTCAGCTTCATCCCTGTGCCACCAGTGTTTGCCATGTTGCTGGAGATGATCAGAGGACTGGAGAGGATTTGGTGAGAGGACACGAGGTATTGCAGATGCCAAAATACTGTATGTGCTCTTCTGTCTCACAGCATTTTCATGCATCTCACATTTTCCCTCCAAGGAGCCATGCACAGGGAAAGGAGATCCAGGCTCGTGTTTGTTTTACACTCTCCCACTCAAAGGGAAATATTCATTAGGTCTTCCTCAGAAATAGAGAGACTGAGCGGGGGACGAGGAGAGGAGAGAGACAGGCAGGGAGGGAGACAGACGGGAGCAGAGGGAGCGGAGTTTGTGTGTCTGCATGTGTGAGTGTTTATTTGTCATTCTTCAGTTACCAAACATGATTAGAGAACATCAGCACGCTGGCAAATAATGGCCATATTATGGAGCAGCAGGCGATATAGGGCATGGTGATAGCGTATCTGGGCTGGGCGGGTACATTTGTTTGTAAGTAATGCACGTCCCGAGTACTGGCAAGCTTTCCAGTGATGTAATATGGAAACCAAATGAGAGTTTTAATCACTGAGTGGACCAAGAGGGGGGAGTTATACGTCTCTGTGCTATTCATAATCCAAAGGAGTCCATGCAACTTATTTGGCCTCAAACTGGATGGAGCTGAAGCAGATTATTTACCATTAAAATCAAACCATCGTGGGCGTTTAAAGTGGTGGCCCAGTGGATACAACAGTTCAGGTGTGATTCCCACCTCCCAACACTCCTCCTGTGTGGAGGACCAAGCTGTTTGACAGTGTCCTTGGGTGATGTCACCAATGGAAGGACTGAACCTATCCGTCTCTGCGAGATGTTTTGTGCGCTTGCATCTTTTAGCAGGGTAATTCACGGAGTATCTCATTTAAATAAATGATTAAAAGCCTGTTCAGCGCCTGTTCCCCTTCGGTACAAGAGCTTAAAATTGTTGTTTTTTTTTTTAAATGAGACATAGCTACGTCCTAGCAAAGGTTGAAAGGGTGGGTTTTTAGCCTGTGGCAGAAAATCTTTTGGCCTTACTTCAGTTGGGAGCTCATTCCACTACTGTGGAGTCAGAACTGGGAAGTCTGACCAAAATGAGCGACTATAGGATCCTCGTCCAGAGACAAAGGAGCACAGTGGTCGGGTTGGTGTGAAGGTTGTGAGCATGGCTTGGAGGTGTGAAGGAGCAGTTCTCTTCACTGCAGTGTAGCGGAGGCAGCCTCCTGCCAGTTCAGACACCAGAAAGCATTGGGGATGCTCTTCGACCGTGTAACACTAACACCATGCTTGAAGTGTGAAGTGTTTTTATACTGACACTATTACTTTCTTGTCATTCTCTTGATATCTGTAACCTGCTATGCAGTGTTCAAATGTTAATGGAAAAAATCCCAAATCTTCCAAGTTGTGGAATCAAACACAGGCTTTAGTTTTGACAGCTGGAGAAGTGCTGATAGATATGAGTGTTTGTCTCTGACCCGCAGTAAAACGATTGTTTTCTCGCCTTCCATTTCTTTCTGTTGCATGATGGGGTCTCTTCAAAATCCTCGTAACCATGGACAAATGGCTTTTTTGTCTGGTCTGTTGAGTTAGTAACTTCACCACAGTAGCCAAGGGCACTGGATTCTGAGTGAGGGCTGACAGATCAACGTGTTTTCTTTGTGGCAGACTATCACCTTGAAAGAATAAATCACTGAAAACATGACTGTCCTTCTATTTGGACCATTGAGGCGGACGGAGTGTCAAAAGCGCTGGTTCCTGTGAGAGAGAAAATGGACAGTTCTCAATAACAGAAGATGACTTGGTCTGTGTCTCAGGTAAAGTCAGAAAACTGTGACCCCGAAATGTCTCAGGAGACGAGCTGGTCACCTCTGGGAGCTGCTGTCCTGTCCCACCATCTGACATCGCCTCCATCGATACGTTTTCGGCGATGGCCGTTGCCGTCTGCGCCTTAAGCTACTTCGCAATCTCTCTCAAATGCCACCTCCTCCCCAGCCCCCAAATCCCATCCACATCATCCTTCAATCTTCATCCTCCTGCTCCCGCGGCTTATCGATTTTCTATTTTCCCTTTTCTCCCCCTCCTCTCCTCTGTCCTCCAGCTCTCTCAATCTTCTCAAACACTCTTCCTACAGTTCAGCCCATCTCTCTCTGAGGTTTTTTTATTCACTCTTTTCTCTCCCCTCTCTCTCTTTCACTCTCTGGTCAGAGTTTCTCCTCTTTGACAAGGTCGAAGCCCCAGCCGTGCTCGGAGCTGCTTAAGGTTCGTAAATGGAGATGTAATGTAATAGAGTGGTGGAGTAATAGAATCTGCGAGGGCTGGGTCTGATCTTGTTAGAGAGGGCTGGGCTGGAGAGGCTCCATCGGGATCCTGAGGCATCAGCCTGGCGGCAGGCTTTGTTCAAGACTTTCCCTCCAAGTCGTATGAAGAAACTATTTTAGAAAATCGAAACTGTCCTTTACCCAGTTCTTTATTCCAGGTAGGTCTAAATCGGTTCGGGCTAATGGTGCCTTGTTTAAAACTGCTTCCAACAGACGGACTTTGGTGGCCGTCCGTTGGGGCCTGAAACATATGGGCTATGTTCATGAACACGCTGCAGGTTTGTGTTAGGTTCTGGGCAACGGTGTAAATGTTGCACTGTTCTGTGTCTTGAAAATATAAAGTCAGCAAGTTTATTGTGTGTCAATGACCATAAAGTACAACACTTTTGCTCTCCTCTACCCATTTTCCACACCTGTGAGTTGTAACGTTCATTGTTCCAGACCCTTCGATTCACCTCCTCCTGAGCTGAGCAGCTTCTCTCAGTCACCTCATCAGTACCTGCCTGCACACCTGTCCCTCATTCCCTCTAATCAGCCACTCCCCACGTATACCTGTCCTCTAGCCACACTCATACCTTCCCTTACCTGCTCTGCCTCTGCAGCCTCCTTATGCCTCTTTGACACTCTTAAGACATTTGATAAATACTATATACAATGAGCATTGCACACTTGAAAACACAGGTATAGCTCTTTTGCTTTGCTGAAAGCACATTTAATTGTGAAATTGTTGGTGACATCTGAATTCGGCTGCTCCTCCTTTGTTCATCATATTGTTTGGAAAATTTCTCCAGTCCAGATTCTCTGTGGGAACAATGAGGTTGAAATAGTTATGATTGTGAAGTGAAAAAAGCACACTTCATATTTTCACTTGTGTTGCATCCGTATCTTTACACATGCCTTCGTTTGCTCACTTACACTATACACACTGAAAATTTTCCATATTTAAATAATTTAGAGTCAATTATTGTATCAGTTAAATCAATAAATTATCTTGGATCTGAAATGTATTTATTTACAGAACATTTATTTAATTTCAGACAGAAAATATGAAAATATGAAAATCAAATGACACAGGGCCTTTGGTATGACACCGTAATTGCTTGTTGAAAGCCGCGAGTTTAGAGGACAGCTACAAATCTCTTTCAGGTTTATTATTTTCTACAGTACATTCCTCTGTCAAATTAATGTTAACTATAACAAACAGAAATCCATTACAATTCCTGACACGTTGGGAAAAGAAAAGAAAAAGTTCTCAAGGCTGTTGTTGATTAAACCGATGGCGGAGATGACAGTCGAAGGCTCAACAACCGTCTTCCACAAAAGAAAGCTTTGGGTTTCTTATTGTTCTACTCGCCCCCCCCCCACAGTCCTGTAGCCTTGTCAGGCCCGTGTCCCGTCCCAGGATGGATCACTGCTGGTTCCTCTGTCCCATCAGCGGTGACCTTCAGCAGGACTCTGATGCAGTGGGATATCACCCAGCTTGGCAGCACGAGCCCGGCCACCGCTAAGGCAAGGACGCAACTGCTGCGGATCTATCACCCAAACAAACGGCCACCTCCTCGTGGGGCGAAGCAGGGATATATCAAACTTTGACACAACAGCAGGACTCTGCTGCAGGTGTTCTGCCCACCGACTGTCCTCACACAGGAGCACAAGCTTGACAATTGGAAATTTAGTGAAATTTGTGGAACCATAACATGAGTATTATTCATAAAATTAAAGTGAGGGGGTGTTGGGAGGAGAAATTCATCCTCAACCCTGACAAAGCAGGTTTTATCACCAACATATGAAGTTTGGAGCTGGGAGGGAAGTTTGTTTTAAACATAAGACGAGGTTGAACCTAAAACCTTTTTTTTTTTCCTGCTGGTCCACTATACGTCTGAAATCAGCCCAGATGTGCCAGTGTGTGGGCCAAACTCAGGCTGAAGGCCCATGTCAGCCAGAAGCTCCATTTTGCTACCTGGGAAGTTTGAAAAGCTTTTGCGTTTGGGTCTAAGACAGTCAGTCTTGAATTTTCAGTTTTGTAACTGTGTTAGTGTGGGATGTAGGATGTTAGTTATGCAGCTGGTAGCCAAGCATGCACATGGATGAATGGATGAATGAATGAATGAACAACCTGCCTGAACTAATGCTCCATTTAGAATCTGAGAAACGAATGTGTTAAGGAAGCTCCACAAGGCGTGACAACCAATAGGCTGTACTTTTAGTTTATATCAACTGTAAGCTCCGCCTCCATTTGTGTTGCATTTTCATTGTATAATAACAGTGTGCGCCAAGACCACACTCAAAAATCAAGAGATGTTAAGTGTGAGTCCACCACATAGTCCAAAACATGGTTTAGAGTTCGTAATAAGCTGAGCAGCCAATGTACTGTTTAAGGTAAAAGAGACAAATATGTTTCACTAACACAACACACACACACTCACATACACAGTGAGTCATAAACAGGCTGGGATCCCTGACATTTCTGCAAATACAGTCCTTGTGTTCTCTCGGTTAGCCTCACAGCCCCGCGATTCAGCCGGCGTTTGATAAACTTCCCTTGACACCTCGTATGATTAATGATGGTTAACAGAATTGAATTAAGGTTAAGAAAGACATGGCTGCGGCAGGAGGGGCGGTCAGAGGGGAGGGAGAGGGCAGCGTTCGGTTGAAGGTAGCAAGTGCGGTAAATAACTTCTTTAGAGGAAATATACGGCGGCCCCTCCTCTGCGCCCTCTCCGCCATGCCAAGTAATTACTCGCCCCGGCCTCCTGTAATAATTCCTATTACAAGCAGAACGGAAGAGTCGGTAACTCAGCGCGCAGGACAAGGTGAAGGCAAGGCCACGGAGCAGCGGATCAATATTTCATTTACTCACCCTGCTTCGCCATCCTGGGCCGGGATCAAATTCACCAACAGAGGCAGATGGAGGTAGAGAGCAAGAGAACAGGAGGAAGAGGGAAGGAGGAAGAAAATAAAAGAAACAAGGTCCATTGAAAACAACGACACAAGGCCTCTAATTTCCTCTGGGTTTTGGGAGGAGGAGGGAGGAGGCAAGCGCGGGCCCTGGAGATGGTGATTGTGGAGGTCAGGTGTGTGTATGTGCGCGTAAATGTATAGAGATGCTCTCCACAAGGTCGTCAATCACACGCAATCATCAGAGAGAAGAAAAAAGAAAAAGAAGGAGAAAAAGAATCACTGTTCACTAAAAAAAAACACTCCACAGCACTTCTGTCCTTGTGCTCGAATCTCTGAGGCAAATCCTTTTTTTTCTCATCTAATTAAACATTAAAATTAAAAAAGGTTAGATGACTCTCTTAAATAAAAGTATTTCAATCCTTGAATAAGTTCCATGTAAAGGTTCCACATCTGATTTTATACTGTTTAAAAATATGCCACCGGAGATGTAAGAGATGTGGATGTTCATTTGTTCATCTTTACCTGGAAGGTGAGTCCACTCCAGCGTCTTCCTCAGGGGCCTGTTCCCTAAAGACACTGTGGTTCTGTAAGTTTATACATCTGTTCTGGTTCTGTACATTTAGAGCTCTGAGTGCCTGCTTGATGCTCCTCAAACAGCTGTTCATGCCACACTGATTACCACAGTGTGAGGGGTCAGTACGGGGCTTGGTAGGCGTTAAGTCGTTGAATTGTGTTTTTTGTTTTACCCCTTAGACCACCCCTTTTTTTCATTCTTTCTTTAAATTTCCCCTTCAGTAGCTTTAAAGCTGTCAAATCAATATTTTTATATCAACAATGGGTCAGATGACCTTGTGTAATGTGGCAGGTGCTGCTCGTAGTGATGTCTTTCAGCTCATTGTTTTGGTTTTTCAGCCTGCTCTCGTTAACCTTTTTTGTTTTGAGTAAAAAAGCTCTGATAAACCCCCGATATGCTGCCTGCAAAGCACCACGCGGCAGAAAGACGAAGTTAGAGACTGGCTGGTGAACACAGTGGAGCGTTTAGCAGCTAAAGAGCCAGATTTTTTTCTCTGGAGTTGAAAATTTCAGCGTGACCTGATAAAGTATGAGACGTGTTTTTATGGCTCCACTTTTACATGAAATGTAAATATTCTAGTTGTAGAATTTTTACATTTAGAATTATTTGCTGTGTGGATTCGGGTTAGAAATAGATTTTAAAACATGGAAAGTCTCACAGAATTCAGGAGGACTAACTCAGCCCAAAGGCTGAAGGCTAAATGGCGTGACATTTAAAGGAACTGCCCCCCTCTCAACCACCTCTTTCAGATCTTTCAACATCCACGCAAAAAAAAAAAATCCATGACCTTGTACCCCTCTATCAAAGCCAAACATACAGTATGAGTTTATAAATTTAAGCCCCATGAATAAAAATTTTAATTAAAGATCTGACCAGAGATTTTTCTCTGAGATTTCAGCCTCCACCTGGTCCACCTGGTCCACCTGGTCCACCTGGTCCACCTGGCTCAATACAACAAGAGCTGAGTGAGAAAATCCACTGACCCTTTGTTAAAGATAAAGATTCAGAAACGTTGTGAACTGCATTTAAAGCCCAATCAGTGGGACCACAGTGGTGTAAAAATATTCCAGACTGACTCCAAAGCAGCTCGTCTTCTGCTGCACAGCTGATGGAGGCTTGGATCAATAGGCGTGAACACTCCTGACTTCCCCGCTCTTCTCTCACAATCATTTCAGTCCTGTCCGAACCACAAAGGTCAGATTACCTGAAGAGAGGACAGGGGAGAGAGGGGCAGCTCATGCATTAAAGACTGAGGCGAGTTATGGGGTTTAGAGGCGAAGGAGGTGGAGGAGTGAATTTAATAAATAACAAATCCCCCTCAGCTCCAGAGCCATGCTTTGTGTTTAATTGCACTGTATTGATTTTTCTCTCTTTTCTTCTTTTCTTTCTTGGGTCGGGCATTGCTCTCATTTTGGAACAATCGGGTGGCCAAGGTGGACCCCGGCGTTGAATGTCATTTATTTTCCCCCTCACCTCCTCCTCTTCCTCCTCCGCCGCCTTCACCCTCTCACTCCTATGTCCTTCCTCTTCTCCCCCTTCCTCCTCTCACCTCCCCTCATGATGCCTTCTGTGTTTTACACTTTTTGTGGCTTCTCAGCTGTCAAGGTTATCTCACATTGACTTTGAACACGTCCCGACTGTTTGTGAGGGATTTGATAAATACAAACGATTGCAACCACAGGCATAAAATGTTTTTTTGTTTTCTCTCTCTCTCTCTCTCAGGCACATTGTTGTCTTCATATTTGAAGATGAATGGAATAGAGAAGAAATAAGGCATCTGCCACAGGATCTAACAAAATCAGTTACACTGAGGCGGTGTGCTATAGAAACTGAATGTAAAATTACACTAAACCATAGCAACCTGAAGCTTTGTTGAGGACGTGAGTCACTCAAAATAGTCATTAATTACATCTTATACAGCACTTGAGCTCAAGTTGCTCAAGCTCAAGTGTTTATTATCATAATTTCTTTGTCCTTTCTCTTCTTCAGCATCACTGCTCTTATTAATCTGTGTCAAAAAGTTTGGAAAATACTTCAAAGGTGACACGAAGCTCAGCGGGAGCGCAAAACACAAATTAACATGAAAATCCATCATGAAAAATAATAAAACTCAGTTGATCTAACTCGATGTGTCAGCAGCCCTCACCTTTTAAATAAGAGCGTGCTGTAAATTATGTGTTTAGAGGTTCGAGTTAAATGCCATGAATAAAGCTACGGTAGCTCAACCTCTGGTCTGATGAATCAGAGAGAAGATCGCACATGTCAACAGTGCCACCGCACTGCTCTGAGCCTGGTCTGTGAACAGAGGTGTATATTTTCATCTAAAAGGAAAGCAATTTGCAGGGACCCTCCCCT
Source organism: Toxotes lorentzi (assembly GCA_037833715.1). NCBI lineage: Eukaryota > Metazoa > Chordata > Actinopteri > Toxotidae > Toxotes > Toxotes lorentzi. Next base: position 26,747,925 of record JBBMJY010000001.1, on the reverse strand, counting down.
TTAAAAGCTGACTTGACATTTCCTGCCATTATGAGCACAATGTGCTCTATTAGAGAATGAATGGCAATTAAGCACATGGGAAAATGTCAGGTGAATTACAGCTCAGTGAGGTGAACCTGGTGACATGCGGCCACCATCGCCCACTTTGATCCTCCCTTACCTAACCACATCACCCCCTCATGTCTGTCTCCACAAGCTACCTACAACAAGGGGAAGTTTTTGGGTCCAGAATAAACTTTTTGACAAGGGTTGAAAATCAGACAGACCCAGACTCATTGATTTAAACGAGACCACTGTGCTGGCACAGCTGTGGTGCCAGTGTGGACTTGAACCAGACTTGGCGAAACTTAATACGAGGTTTTTTGGGCAAGTCAGTGTGTGGTGCTAAATGATGAAAGGTCAGATCACCTGGAGAGAGGACAGGAGAGACAATTCAGATTTGGTCGAGGATGATCCACAGAATACACAATCAACTTTATATTGGGACTGTTCCTCTCATTTACGTTAGACATCTCAAAACCTGGACAAACCAACCTCGAAACTGCAGATAGATAGAGACCACTACAGGTAAGATATGTTTTTTTCAAAGATGCTCACATAGATGCTATAAAGTGATCAGGACATTTTGTGCTGACAAAGCTGAAGACCCTTATTGTTCTGGGCGATGAGACTGAAGACAGGTCTTAGGTTTACCCTCTCATCTTCACAGCCACTCGCTCCAAATCCAACAGAAATGTGTGAGAATAATGCCGTGGACACTGGCGTCCCTCTGCCACTGGTAGTGCTGGATGAAGTTTTCCAGCCTAAGCAACAGTAACCAAGTGGAGCGGAGAAAAGTGGAATGCCAGTTCATTCTGCTGGAGGGACTGGCTGCTGTTCGTCTGTTCAGATTAGCCCTCCGCTCTCTGCAGCCTCCTTTGTTCAGTCGTACACACTGTGCAGAATGACGATTGCCTGTACTGTCTTTAAGGTGAAAGTCTGATTGATGCTGGATTACAGTCTGACAGCTGCTCCAAAAACACCAAACTCAGTTGGCGCAAAAACTTCTTTAAGTGGAAACCCTCTTCACCTTCTTTGCCTCTTGCAACAAGAGGGCTCTTTTTCTTTTGACAGGGAGAGTTTGCACAGTTATGTTCCACTGTCCACCATTACTGCTACCTGGGGAAAGCACAGTGGCAGACACACGTCCATTTTCATTTAACATGATAAAAGAAAAGTTTTTGAAATCCCTTTTACATATTGACATGACCACTTTAATCAGCCAGTTTTGATTTTGGTGTCTATTTTGGTCTGTAGATTATGATAAGGTAGTGGGGGCGGCATGGTGGTTAGCACTGCCGCCTCACAGCAAGAGGGTTCCAGGTTCCAAGAGCCCAGACCGGGTTCCAACCCCGGTCTGGAGTTCTGTGTGGAGTTTGCATGTTCTCCCTGTGCTTGTGTGGGTTCTCTCCGGGTACTCTGTCTTTGTGTGTCAGCCCTGTGATTGACTGGCGACCAGTCCCGGGTGTACCCCGCTTCTCGCCCATAGTCAGCTGGGATAGACTCCAGCTCCCCCGTGACCCTGACGGAATAAGCGGTAGAAAATGGATGGATGATAAGGTAGTCACACGGTGCTGCCATTACAAAATTTGTCCACCAGATTTTGGGATTGGTATCTGCCACAGAAAATGTGCAAACAACAATTATGTTTAAATCAAGTGAGTAAATCTGGGAAAGAATTGGACAAACTGAAGTCAAAACAAGTCAGAACTAACAGCCACTAGCAGCTCTGTGAGACTGCACTGTGCACAGTGGTGCTTTGAGCTAAGTGCTAACGTCATCACATTGTTAACATGCTGATATTAACGAGGTATATAGCTGCAGCTGATGGGGATGTCTATAGTTTTGCAGATATTCAATCATAAACCAAAGTATTGTGTAGCTGAAAGGTCACACGATACAACAACAGAGTTATCAGGCTTCATATCACGGCAGTCAGTCCAGTAGGTGCTCAGATATTTCAGTCTTTTCAGGACTGATCGACTGACCCACATGTCCACAGAGCCGGGCTGAAAATCTCAGTTCACTTCCATGAGACAGTAAAACAAGAATTTAAAAGAAAAACAAAAGGTTATGATGCACACGGGTCATACTCCACTGTTAATTAATCCAATTACAGAGGCTAAGGCCGACTGACATAAGGGAGACAGAGTAAAGAAACACACACACACACACACACACACACACACACACACACACACACACACACACACACACACATACATTCACACTGTCATCAACATTCCTAAAAACAGACGATGCCTTCATCCATGCCTACTTACCTCATACTAACTCACTAATCATCAACGACAGATTTCCAATGCAATCAGCCTGAGGTCACGCCTCTTTAATTATCCAAACAGGTCAGAGGTCACAGACACTTATCATGTGCCGAGGGGTCAAAGGGCAGCCAGCTGGGTCACAGAGGTCAAGGCAGAAGCAGGGCACGGCGAGAATTTAGCAGCAGATCCTGCTTCTCAACCAGACGTGATTAGCGCCGGCCACCAGGGAGCTGTTCGCTGAAAACTTTCACGGACAAGAGGAATAATTATTAATGGAAAGGTTGTTTTTAAAAATCTTCTCTGGTGTACTGTTGTACAGCACAGATCATTTTTCTCAGTGCATGTTTGTACCTACATGTCGTGTTTTAATTGACAGCAGTCTGTCAAGATGTGAATAAAATCGACATCTCACTCAAAAATATGTCATGTCATCATCTGCCGCTTATCTGGGTCCGGACCCAGGTCACGGGGGCGACTACCGCCCAGTCCACAATGCACCGAAGTCCTACGGCACCTCCCACAGGTGGTGGGTCCATGGGAGGCGGTGCCACCCAGAGTGGGGCTCAAACCCACAACCCCGAGAGATTGAGTCTCGTGCTCTGCCAACTGAGCTTAAAACAATTAATAATGAAATGTGTAATACATGTATGATGTATAACAGCCCGACATTACCTGTTTTTACTGCCTTTTTCAGCAGTTATTTTACTTTCAGCAAGGAAAGAATTCCCTAATTGATTTTAATGAGAGATAACAATAATTAAATTATAACAATAAATGAAGTCATAGTTTGTCTGTGCCATCAGCTTCGGAAACAATGAGCTCTGAGTCCAACAAGGCCCTGGTCAAGACATTTTCACATGTCACAGTAGGAAAAGCTCAGGTGTGAACATTTAAATTAATGATGACTGAATTCGCTTTAGCTGCTTCAGTTTCAGGGTCCTGGTCTTGCGAATGCTGACTCATTGCCTGCGCCCGAAATCAGCCCTTATTTGCTACATAGCGCTCTATGTTAGATGTATGCCTTTTTATTTGAGCGAATAAATGTCTTGCCTCTATAGAGCCCTCGATAATTCCACAACAGAACAAAAGAAAGCAGTGTCCATGGCATGCATAGTACTATATGCGAACAATCCCACAATGCACCGCGTTGCATTTTACAGAGGAGAAAATCACCACTGTGCAAAACGATGATGGTCATAGTAAACGTCCGAAATCTCACTTTACTGCTCATGACTGAGTCAGCATTTGAGTGTCCATCATATAAGTGAATGAGTGAATGAGGACCGATTTCAGACACAGACACTGTGACACTGCTGTGGCTTCTGGGACACCAAGACCATTGTTATTGTTATTGGTGACACACAGCAGGAGCTTTAATCCAAATCAGAGTTTTCTTTGGGTCACAAGCACACACCCGTTCAGCTTTCCACAGTTAGGGTTAGGGCTGTAGGGCGCTGCGATTTTAAGTTACAGTGCAACATTGCTTGATGAGGCAATAAGTAGGAAGTAATTACACTTGCTGAAATGTTAACCGACATTGCGTTAACTGACATGGCGTAAACAATAAAAAGTATGAAATGATTCCCAATGATGCTGCGTGTTGAACCACTTAGCCTCACCAAATCTATTCTGCCTCTCAGTCACACACACACACACACACGCACACACACACACACATTTTTAATTGGCTTTGCTACGGTTTAATTACCTTCTGTAACAACCTGTCTCAGTTTGAATTTACCACCTACCTTTCCAGCCCAACTTAACCCCACTTGAAAACGCACAAGCACATTTGTACTTCTATGTTTGTGAGGACAGTCTTTGACATAATGCATTACTTAGACCCTAACCCTACCCTTAACCATCGCAACTGAATGCCTAACCCTTACCTTAACCCTAATCTAAACCTGATTCTAACCTGGACCCTAAAACCAGGTCTTGACCCTCAAACAGGCCTTTAAAGTTGTGTCAGAAAGTGAGGACTGACCGAGGTGTAAAACTCAAACTGGGTCTCACTAACGTACATGTACACACACACACACACACACACACACCTACTAACATTCAATGACCAAAGCCCAACCACCAGTCAGAGCCGAGTAACAGCGGGTGACCTTTCTGAGCCGCAGCTGATTGGCAGTGTCAGAGCTGTCAGTCATGTCACCATCACCCTGAAAGGAGGCAGACAGAGGAGTGTGTGTGTGTGTTTGTGTGTGTGTGTGTGTGTGTGTGTGTGTGTGTGTGTGTGTGTGTGTGTGTGTGTGTGTGT
>JBBMJY010000001.1:26717006-26743235 GCA_037833715.1 Toxotes lorentzi | reverse complement strand
GTGTGTGTGTGTGTGTGTGTGTGTGTGTGTGTGTGTGTGTGTGTGTGTGTGTGTGTGTGTGTGTGTGTGATGGAGAGAGGGACTGACTTGTTGAAAAAGATCAAATTAAAGAAAAAACTTTACATAAAACTTTAAAATATTTTGTTATTTTAAGGACTTTAATCTACATTATCACTGCTTTTGTTTCTGTGTCAAACTAATTCGGGTTTGTTTTTTTTTGTCTTAACACATCATCCACATGTGTGTTTATCTGTTCAGATATAACAGATGTTCACACACACACACACACTTACACAATACCAGCACAGAAAACAGAGGGTGCCTTACAGTCCCTCATCTCAGCCGTCAACAGCACCAAACAGACCAAAATGTAAGCAGGCAATTATTAGCGTGTGTTTCTTTATTCTGCCTGCCGTCAGAGAGATTATGGAAATAATCAGTTTAATGAGCTCCGAACTAAAGATGGGATCCAGATTCCCCAGGGGGGGCGAGGCTATTGTACAAAGGCCACAGCCTACACATAGCTGCTATGTCAAACAGCCCCGCTGCTCAAATACCATTAACTGCAACAGCAATCACCACAGTTCTCTTTGTTGTATATGTGTGTGTGTGTGTGTGTTTGTGTGTGTGTGTGTGTGTGTGTGTGTGTGTGTGTGTGTGTGTGTGTGTGTGTGTGTGTGTGAGACAGGGTGAGAGATGCCAGTTTTATCCTTAGATGTAAAATCTGCCTTTAACAGAGAATTCCTGTGGTTTCTGCCTTCATCAAAGACAACACGTTTGTGAATGGGAATAACTGGCGCACGCACACAAAGTATAGAATAATAAGAATAAGAATAATCCATTTTCATTACATACATTACAGCTATAGCAGTTCAGTGTATGTATATTCTGCACATAGAAGCTTCCCGGATCAACCGCAGTCGGATCTGATGGCCACTGAGCAACTCCACTTCAGAGGCTGAGGGTTAAGGACCTGCTCAAGGGCACATCAGTGGTGGGAATGAGGAAAGAGTAAGTGGTGCTCTCTCTCCTCTTTGTCATCCAGCTTTAACCCACTGGTCCAGGGCCCCACCACTGCCCCGTTACTGGTGTGAACAGCATGTGTGTTATAATAATACAGTTCAGTTTGACATGAGTTTGTTTTTACTGGTGCATTATGGACCTTCATGGAAGCCACTTTTTCTCAGCAGGAAAGGCATAATGGTAAATAATAAAATGAATTTCATTATAATATTGTGCACGTTAGCTCACTGTCACAGTGTCATGGCTTCCCGGGAATAGAACAATGACGAGTCGAAACGTCTCCTGTAAAAAAATCATCCAACCTCTGCACTTCCAACTCCACCACCACCAAAAAGGCAAAAACAAACTTCCTCTGCTGCTGAGGGCGTGCAGGTTCAGCCACACGTGTCCCAAATTTCCCCTGATGGAAATGATGAAAATGATTTCCATCCTCTGCATCCTCTGCTGCTGCCTGGTGTGATCTCCACCTCTGCTGACGGAGCTGTCAGGAGCTCAGCAGCTGCATCCAGGCAGAGCGCTCTGCAGTACATTGACATTTTATCACCGCAGCTCGGATTACAGTGGACCTTTTTATTTTCTTTGATAGTGTGACAGTCTTGTGACATGTTCACTTCGCAGCTGAGAGATGACAGCACATACACCAAAACCTGAGTCTCAAGGGTAAAAAACTTACCAGATATGAGACTGCAAGACAGGTGGGTCTCCAGTAAGATGCCACTTCCTGTGTTTCCTTACTAGAAAAAGACTGTTTGCTCTGTTGGCACTTTAGAAGCTTTTTAAGACTCGTGGCCTTCTAGAAATGTAAGAAATCTCTGTATGAAGTGGAAACTGATAAAACAGGTTGAAGGAAAGTAAAAAAAAAAAAAAAAAAAAACCTTACAGAACATTTTACTGTAAAATAACTTCTGCTGCTGCTGACGTGCTGCGTTCACTATGTAGGCGTGCAGATTCTGTAGGTCTATTTTCCTTTGCTTTACAGACAGTGATGATGTACTGGACCAAAATGTGTGTGACCTACACTCAACACTGTGCCTGAACATATCCTGTACAGACACTGACCAAAGACTGGCCCCATACTTATATATAATACATATTCTCAAATTTAGAGGCAAACCTGATGAAATAAGAACATAACAATCTACAGAATTAAAAGTTAGAGGACAGTAATAAGGTTTTAAGCCTACAAATACTAAAATCACTGGCATTACAACACCTCAGCAGTGAGGCTCTGCAGCAAAGATGGAGACCAAAAACAACAGCGTTCACCTGTTTCACCAGGTCCCAGGTCAGAGGGATTCTAAGATGAGATGAGATGTACCATTATTGATCCTCCGTAGGAGAAATTCAGTTCCGATCTATTGGAGCTCACTTCAGTGACGTGTCGCGGTGATGTCACCTGACCCCCCGACCTTCTCAGTGTTTTAGAGCTCTAATTAGCCGTTGACCTTGTCTCCTCCTACGTCATTCCTTACACCCGGCATGACCCCGCTGACCCCAGTAGCGAGGTCACATGCCTGTTGACATCAGCATCCACCACTATTTTTTATGTATTTGCATGTCTCTGAGTGGTGGATGTCGTTGAGACACACTTGTTCTGACCTGCAGGAGTTTCTGAAGGCTCTTGTGGCGTTTGTTGCTACCAGAAACAAAATAAATTCATAACGAGTGAAAACAAGTCAAAAGCATCTGCCAACGTCTTGACTGCAGAAACTCACCCGGGGCCAAATCAGCTGTCAAGCAGACCAGAGGCTTCCACTTTCACAGGTGATGAGTTCAAAAGGAGGGTCTGAAAAACGGCAACTACCAGAAAAAAAATTGTATTGACATCTTCCAAGAAACGGAGAATGTGATTGACACACAACTCACACTTCATGTTTCATAAAACTCAAAACTAATACGGTAGATTCCTTCTGTTCAACCTCCCTGATTAGGACACAGTAAAGTTGGTGTTAACCCCCCCCACCACCACCACCACCACACACACAAAACAGCAAGATACAACTGACAAAGGCGAGTCTGTTTCCCCTTCATACTCCATCAGATGGAAAGATGGAGCCAGACTGACAGTGAGCTGTGTGTGCATGTAAGATGATAGCCTGGTATTCAGAGAGAGGAGATGGGCAGATGGGTCATCCATCTACACCCTGACATTACAGACCAAGGTCCCAACAGAGAGGAAACGATGGATTAGACTAACTCTATTTCATGAGGTGGAAGTTCTCTGTCTCGCTGCCAGGAGGTTTTAAGGCTGGGGATGTGGGGGAAGGTGATGAAATTAACCTAAAACTGTGGATAAATTCATTTACAATGAAGCTCAGTGCACTTTTCTATCATATAAAGTACCGAAAAGATTTAAGCTGCAGTATATGAAGGTTGAAAACCTGTGTGACTGATGGGTTCCAAACTCATCTTCTTTTCCTGAAAGCTATAGGTCAGTCCTCCTGCACCTGTCCATGTAGGTGACGAGTTCACGTGGTGACCGTCCCGAGTCGGCACAGGTCTGGTTCCCATTTCTGTACCCGCAAACTTCTCTGATCTGTTTCCCTGACCTGGACAAGGAGACTCTTGTTTCTGCATAAGTGTGGCTGTCACTCAAGGTGCTCAGTCACAGTAGATGTAAATGGAGGGTTGCTGTTTGAGAACAGACACACTGTTCTATAGGACAGGGACGCTGCTCCCCACCTTCGATGTCCCCTGTGACCTGAAGCCCAAACAGAGCAAAGTTTGGGAACCACAGACCACGTATGAATGTGTGTGTGTGTGTGTGTGTGTGTGTGTGTGTGTGTGTGTGTGTGTTGGGGGGGGTATGGGGTGCTGAGCTACACTGTCAGGGTCACCTCTGCAGCCCCGTGTGAACACCCCTCACAATGAGCCACCTTGAGGTAACAATGACTCCATTGTTCGTCCAGACAATGCTGTCTGAAGGACAGGGTTAAAGGGGTGGAGGGGAGAGGAGGGGTGACGAAGCAGAGCGGACAGTGGGGGGGCTCAGCACCTGGTAACAGTGTATGGATGGGAGCTGGAAGTGGGAGGGGGGGCGGATACAGTCCATTGGTCAGCAATGGCAGCGTTCAGGACTGGAGCACTGATGTCGGGCATGAACACTGAACTGAGGCAAGCTGTGGTCTGGGAGCTAGCGGGGGCTGTCACCAGGGCGTAGTTAGAACCACAGTAGGCAGGTTTAAAGGAAATCAGGAAGACAAACACACACAGAGCCTCCAGATGTTCCCTCCAACCCTCGACTACTACCAGGACTAAAGAGCAGACAAGAAATGGGGAAAAACTGTTGCTGTTTCCCTCCATTGGCCACAAGGGGCAGCACTGAGCCCTTTCCAGTTCACTGAGATGTGAAGAGGACAGTGCACACAAAAACATACCTGGACAAGCCCCAAAGTAATAAGATTTACAAGAAGAAAGACGTTAGAGATGAGGATGTAATATACATAATGTAAACTTTCCAACTTAAGAACATGTGTAGAAAAAGCCTACACACTGGACTGCACACTGCTGACCCCAGTGACCTCTCAGAAGTGCTGTTGTTGTCCTGAAATTGTTGCACACTTTCATAACTCTGAACACAACCCAGGTGAGCCTCCTGTTTATTTCTGCTGAGCTTGCTTGTGTTACCGGCCGCAGAATTTCAACCTGAAGACAGCAAAGGGCAATGATAAGAAATCACACAGACTGTTCTGGTGTTTTCAACAGGGTGGGCAGATCGATCCCCAGTGATACTAGTATCAATAGGGTTGATATAAAAAATGTTGACTGATTACATGTTAGATGACGTCCTGGGAACATGGCCACCTTCCTTAGTGCTGTAATATTTGCATCTCTGCTGCTGTTATGTACATGTGCGCAGTGATCACCTCTTTAGTGGTTAAACACGCATGTAATGAAGTAATTAACAGAGAACAGTAAAAAGAAATACCTCATGTCTGGTGAATTACTTGGTGCTAATTAAAATATACTTACACTTCCTCACTCTTAGTTTAACTTATGGATTTCTAGTCCTGTACACTAACTAACAGAGTAAAAAATGAGAATTATTTTTTCTACGAAGACCCAATTTTTTTTTTTTAACGAAGGTTAGCTTCTGCTTCAGGTATTGTGATCTGCAAGGTTAAATGTGTCCCTGTAATTCTGTATTGAACACACAAACTATAAAGGCCTAAACAGTACAAACATGTTATGTATGTGACTCACATACACACACATACAGATATAAACCGCCACACTACACTCAGGGCCACAAAACAAATATATCCCATTACTGTTTGGAAATAATGGGCACATTTTTCTCCCACACAGTGGTCTTTATGAATAGTGTATAAACCTGGCCACGCGTTCCTTGGGGGCGAGGGGTGTGGGGGTGTGGGGGTGTGGGGGTGTGTGTGTGTGTGGGGGGGGGGGTTGTGACACTGCCATACGAGGTGGGAAGAGCTCAAACACATTTCTGCCTTTTATCCCGCCTGATAAAGAACTCCCACTTATACAAACATAAAGTACGGCACGCAGGCACACACAACAAATACACATACGAAAACACATAGGCTACACTGTTTGATTTTTTTTTTTTTTTTTTTTTTTTGCAGTGAGCACAAGACATGAGAGTGCTTAAAAGCTCTGTCTAAACATAGACCCAAGGCCAACAGTGAGTACTGTGGTCCTGAATGGAGCTCCACCATCGCTGCACTCAGCTTGCAGAGTATGGCACAGGAATTGGCCACAATGGCTGTTCTGTGTGCAGGAGAAAAAGGGGCAGCATGCACTTCTGTGCATTTTTAGTTTATTCAATAGTTTTATTATGACACAAAAATGCAGAAATTCCACCGTGTTTTATCGCGCGTCTTGTGTTTGCAGTGGCACAGTAAGATATACGTGGTGGTGAGTGAGAGGATTACTGCAGGTCTCAGTGTCTCCTGCTCACGCTCTCCTCGTCTTGTCCGTGGCGTTGTAAAAAAGCCCTTTGTTGTACTCTGCAGTATAAATCATTTACAGGCTTTGCATAAATTTGTGTAATCTCCTTCATGGGGGCTGGGCAGCCTATCAGATTCACTGGAAACCAGGAGAGGAAGAGTTCACGTTGACAGCGTGAGTCAAACATGCATGTGTGGAGAGAGAAACCTGAACACACTTAGTTACAGTGTCACATGCTTCACGCACAACATGTGTGAGAAAACACAGTCACATACCGTTCCTGTACATCTGAATACAAACATTAGCAGGATGTATGTGGCATGATTTAATCCAAAATTATACACAGCATAAAATATACATTATCTTAACATGTTGTTTAAAAAAACAAACTTGTGTTGTTCCAAAATACTGACTTTGTTCTGTGAGCTGAGCTTCTGAGACATAGAGGTTTGTATAGTGTAAACAGTAACACAGTTCCTTGGTTTGAAGCTTTTGAAAACATGACGGTCTTTTAAAAAAAAATCATTTACAGAAACAGAACTCTGCACCATAGTCACTGAATTCATAAAAAAAAAACCTAAGTAAGGATTTATTTAGTTATGAAGAACTTTTCAAAACTAAACTTACAAAGTGCTTCACAATTAAAATAATTGAATGGGATAAAAAACCGGTAAAAATGAATTTCACTGAGAGAAGCATAAGACAAAGTAGTGAATACAGCACCACATTTCAAATAAGGAAATAAATGTCTTCTTTTAAAAATGTCAGTTTTGTTGGATGATACAATAGAAATGAATCAACGAGCAGATGGCAAATGCATAATCTCTGTTCATGTTGGGATAATTCCAGTTTATTATAATTTGAATCTTTTATTTCTGTCAGTGATAATAACATTGTACTCACTCAGTAACATCACCAAAAAGAAGTCACCACAAGGTCTCACAGGATCAGACAGGTTTTTATCCAAAGGCATCTGAAGGAGAGTTTCACACATCTCACAGCTGACTTCCTGCTCTGACCTACCATTCTCGTTGTAGAAACACAGTGAGGCTGCTCTCACTTTCAGTTTTACCTCAGAGTGAAGTGATTTAGATAATCTGCTTGTTTACAGCCTCTCTGTCTGACTGTCTGTGTTTCTTGGCCTGTCAGAACAGGTTGTCGCAATGTTGATCTTATCAATTACTTCAGCGAGTGCGTTGTGATTGGATGTGTAACCGATAGACGTGATGGCTGAAACTCAGAAAATAAGACCCTGGTTGTAACTATCCTTTAAGCTAGTAAATTGATTTCAGAGATGTACTCAAGGACTTCAGCATGCACGGTAGAGCCTGAAGGGCAATTAAGACTTTATGTTTAGTTTTAAACTTGTATCTAGGATGAAAGAGTATTATGGCAATTTCAAATGTCTGATTTTATAAACGTTTCACAAGACTCAGTGACAGAATTTCTTTCTGGACTCATAGTTAATTGAGAATAGTCCCAGTGATATTGTTTTATAATGAACCATGATTTTTAAAAAATATTTAATTTTTGTATGTGGCAGCTAATAATTTGTTCTGTTGATTCGGGCACATCTAACTGTTACTTCCTGAGCCCTGGCTGGCCGACAAAACCCTGCCCACACACTCCTCCACTCTATTCCACCCAAGTGAGTTTTATTTGAATGGAGGGGTTATCCCAGTAAAACCACTATGGCTGCTGTCACAGTGTCCTTGCAGTTGTTCCATTATTCACCGTCCATGAAGGAGCGCCAGGATTTTTCTTTTTTCTTTTTTTATCCGGATGACATCATCACCACAGTCCATCTCTGTCCTTCAGTTTAATGAAAGATCAGTTCACATTCATTAATTACACGGTATCTGTGTTGTACAGTATTATAGAAACGAGATGAGAATTCTCTGTTAGGAAGGATTTCTTCTTTAGTAGCATGAAATCAAATGAAATCCTGAGACTGTGGTGGCTGACTTCACTTGGCAAAATGACCCTTTACAGGAACCAGATAGCCAATGTTTTATAGATGTCGACTAAATTAACTTTTTGGGTACATAATTAGTTTTTCCTGAACAGACACTTTGTACATCATTCTCTTCTCATATATCTCACACCATCAATTTCTATTGGGGCTGTGACACACACACACACACACACACACACACACACACACACACTCCGTCAGTGACGAGGCTGCTGTGCGACGGTAAATCATTGAAAGGCGGAGAGCAGCACTGAAAGCTCGGTGACAGAAGATAAAACACACGGCGGCAGGCGGACTCTCCACCCCGAGCTCTGCACACCTCCGCCTCATCCCCCACTCCTCCAGAAAACACAGACAGTTTTTAGTCAAATGAAAACACCGTCCACTCCATCAAGAGACACAGAGGGAGCAGAGATTTCATTCGCACACTGATCATCTCACACAAACATCTTGAAACTGAATAATGTGGACAGAAGAATGCGAGTTCATGCACAGCGTGTGAACTGAATACAATTTAGAGGTCTCACCACTTCCTGTAACCAAGGCCCAACCTAAGACCTGAATCAGGTCTGATCCAAACTGCAGATTTTAATTCAAACATTAATAATGGCTCTGTTCTATTTATTTGTCCCAATGAGCCACGACAGTGTGACAGTGATCCAGCATGAACAGGACCAGGACTCTAAAACTGAAGCAGCTAAATGGAATTCAGACATTTTATTATTCAGACCTGTGGTTTTCCAGAATGTGAAAATGCGTTCTGTTTCCAGTGCTGGTTTCTCTCTCTGTTTGGGTCAGTTTGGGCTGACAGCATTTTGGATCAGGTCTAATTATCCCTGGATCTGTTTTGGACCTGTGTCTTGAAGGTCTTTGGGTCCCATTGAGATCTCTGTGTTTTGAAAATGTATACATCTGTTTGAATGTGATTCAAAATCATGTACCAGTGAAGGCCTCTGGTCCAAATCAAAAAATCGGATGTGGATGTCTGGTGTGAGATGTCAACCAGTATTTGTTTTTGAACATAAACTCATCAACAAACATTTTGTAAATCTCTTAGGTTTGACTTTTAAATCACTGTGACAGAGATATGTCCTGAGCAGGACATTTTACTGCTAAAAACCTAAACTTTATGTGGACGAATTATGTTAATTATGTTAAACCAACCTTGTCCTGAAAATTATGCTCATACACAACGAAACCGCAACAGCAAATTTGTAGGAAACGTATTTTCCAGCTGGATCATCATGTTCACAGGCAACAAAAGAACTTTGGTTAAGGTTCGGGATTTGGTTAAATGTAAATCTGTCTGTATTAAACCAGACCACGGTCTTTCCAGGACCAAGAGCCGTGAGAGTGTGATTTGATCAGTATTGGTTAATACAGTATTAACCAATACTGATATACTGTGTCTGCGATAATATCTTAGTATCAGTAATGCTGGGACCCTTAAATCTAAACTTAATTAATTAAAATGTAATTAAAATTCTTCACACATTTTCCAGCATCACTGATGAGTGGTCAAGAATAGCACATCCTCCTGTGTTCGTGGTGAAGATTTGCTTGTTTTGTTTTGTCCATTTGCACATATTCATTTAAGCCGCAGTGTGTTGAGCTCTCTCGGTCAACTTGCGGCGGGGTGATGAGGGATGTTTGACCGCAGGAAGCAGAGTTCAGAAAATTGGCAGACGTCGAACTGAGTCACACAGAAGCAATCAAATGGGTTTCGAAGTTGATGTGAAGTAAAATGAGAGCCGCAGCGTGAGGCCGCGTCGCCTGGTTTTTCAATCAGACTGGCTTCCTATCTCACCTGTTCAAGCATAATTGTAACACACACATAATGTCAGACTACACACCAAAGGCTGCCTCTCTCACACACACACTTACACAAATCACTTGCCAGGATCATTTCGCACGTCCTCGGTGGGAAACCCCATCAACTTTCACAGCAGGGAACAGAGCAATGAAACACATCCCAGACTGTTGTATCTGGCTCTCTCTCTCACACACACACAGACACACACACACTGCGGAAACATTTACTCAGAGAAGTAGTGGGTTATCAGAGCCCCAACATGGTGGCCACATTCATGCATGCCACACAGAGATGTTGCATGCTGCAGGAGGTTAAGCACTGTGCTCTTCTAAGGTCTGAAACAAGGAATACCAAAATGGCTCCCTCAGGAAACACTCAGATTCCCTGCGACAGGAGATACTGAGTGGACACGTGGCTTCAGGGCTGTAAAATAAAATATCAGTGCTCACAACATGCTCATTCAGATCAAACTTCTCTCATGCGATATTCAGTTTTCTTTCTTGTGTGCCACTTTATTTTAGGTAGCCATATCAAATTCAGATAATGATGCAGATGATGTTTCCCAGAATGCCTTGGCAGCATCCTGTAGAAGCCACAGATGAACATGGGGTGTTAAATGGAACGACTTTTCTGAAATGCTGCCTCTGAGCATAGTTTTTCTCAGAAGAGCTGCAGTGTCAGATAAAGTGGAAGCGTCTGTTTCCAGCCCAGAGAAAAGTGTAGTCTGCCATCTTACCCAAAACCAGGGACGTCTGCAGAGAACTGCATCCAGCAAGACTACTCAGCAAAGTGGACAATCAAAATAAATAAATAAATAAAATAAAATTACGCTGTGCTGACAAACGTAATTGCTGCCTGGATTATGTTCACAGGCAACATCTTCGGTTTGAAAGAAGAGTTACGTTCATCTACCACACCAGAGTCCCAGGAAGGACGTGAGTGGCAGGTGTATGAAGACCAGGACTTTGAATCCAGAGATAAGGATTTGCATACTGAGTTCTGTGGTTAGGTTTTAATTTTCTTTCTGACATTTTATTTGAATTTCTTTGAGTTCTTTCTGAGTTTAAACACCAAATGTGAACCCACAATAACTGATTTGAACTGTTTTTTTTTTTGTATGTTTTGTTTTGTTTTTTTGGCCACTTGAGTGCAGCAAAAATATCAGCGTTGAAATATCATCACTTCTTAAGCTGACATGGGGAACGTGTTAGCTAACAGTTGCTTCTTTATGCATCCAGCAGTGATGGAGCAACATTAGCACTGATTGTGTTCCAGTATTTCTGGCCACCAGGCAACTAATCATTCTGCTTTAGCTCTGTGTTTGGTCTCCACCAACCCCTGACACAACATCTGCCCTCTAAGTGTGTCGCACTGTTTTCGCATTGTCATTTGACACATTGCTATTGTAAAATGTTGGTTGTAGTCGCTTTAAGAAAGTCAGTGTCCACATCATGCACAATCCTTTGTTAGATGTAAAAATTACAGTTGGCACAAAAGGATGCTCACTCATTAGTGCCTGAAATCTCGGTGTATTATTCTCTGGAGAACTAACTATTGAGTGTTAATTATGTACAATACAGAATAGTGAATGAGCAGCCATGGGAGCGATTTCAGACACAGTTCAGTTCTCATAATTCTTAAGTGGCCTCAAGGCTGCTTTACAATTTTGGTCCATGGAGTCTACCACCTCTGGAAGAAGAAGCCGTGCATCTTTGGTACTGACGTTTACCCGTTAATGTGTTTCACTGAGGATATTTTGTATTTCAGTCTCCATGATGGCTGAAAGAAAATAACAATCAACATCAGATTTTTGCATTGAGAAGCAAAAATACACCAAATGCATAGTGCATGCCCACTATCTGAGCTGAACTGTGTTTCCGAAATTCACATTCTTCAGCCTTCTCCCTTCACCGAATGTGTTCTCCTCCCCTCTCTCTCTCTTTCTCTGCCCTTGTTGGGTTCATTGTCTTTTATCCCATGTCTCTGCCCTCTTTCTGTCGCTCTGTTTTCTGGGTGAGTCTCAGTGTTTGGGAGTTCAGCCCTCACTGCCCGACCAGCTGACCCGCTGACATGCTTTCATCCCGTCGTTATTCTCTCCCAATCCTCCCTCTCCCTGCCTGACTGTCAGAGACAGGGGTAACGGTGAACCGAGCATGCACACACACAAAGGGCCATAGTTTGCGGTGGCTTCCTTTCAAGGCAACCTTTTATTGAGAGGAATTCTTAATACTTCGTTGACCTCATTTTACATACATTAAGCAGTCAGAAGGTTGGAAACGCTTCTCTGTATGTTCAAGAACAACAAACTCAAAAAGTTACGTTTTTTTGGGAAATTTAATTACCTGGTTAGCAATGCGTCTTCCAGCTTCCTGAAGGCTCAGCTCTGGTCTCAAACTTCAATGAGAGAAACATGTGTCCACACTCTGAGTAGATGCTCCCACACACAAAAAAATAAGATTTACACAGTGCAATTACTACAATTACAGTGTCTTGATATTATGTCTTCATCGGGTAAATATTGAAATATTGAACATGTGACCAATAAGGTCCATGTAAAGACAGAACATGATCAACCCATGAGTAAATCCCAGGTTAAGCCCATAAATTAAGACAATATTTACACAGGAAACATTAGTTCCATATCAATCACTGGAGTGCAACCAAATGCTCAAACAGAAAGAAAATTATCTGAAAATATAATTAAAGTAATAAATCTTACACATGAGTCAAATATATTCCTCTGAACCAAAATCCCTATGGATTCTTAAGACCCATTTATTTCACATGCTGTTTTGGGGGCAAATGTGTCCAAGAGTAACCAGCTCCTGCCATTTGTACAAGAACCCGAATGAGCTGTATCTTCAATTTAAAAGATGGAGAAATAGTCTGTGTATTGAATGACTAATGAAATGTACAGGAGTAGTATAAATATTGTGGGAATTCATAAATTCAGTGTGTGCATGAATTTGTCCTGCACCCTCTCCCTACTTCAGTTGGAATCTGCACACTACATCGTTTCAGTTGAACACATTTCTCAAGTCCGTACTTTCTGCTAGAAATTAAGGGCGTAGCTGGGTCCCATTTCCATGTTATATCGTTATCGTTTTTCATATCGTTTTTTTCAGGCAGCGTATGAGAAGTATCCGGCATAGAGTACACACATATAGGGGATTCCTGGCAAACACAAACAGAGGTTGGAGAAAGTTACCACAGCAATAAAAGGCGCGGACAGCAGGTTAATGGCGGGTGTGGGTGTTCAGGTCGACACCTGAAATGAGCAGGAGCCACTTTAACACAGCAGCTGAGGACTGAGTGCAATCCAGGGTTGTCCTCCTCTGAACTTCAGCTAATCAATTAACGTGATTTAATACGCAGGCACTCCACGTGGAGGCCGGCGTGGCTCAGCGTTCTCCTAATTTATACTGTATCGACCGTTTCACATACATGAAGAGAAAGAGAGGGAGACCGAGAGGAGGCGGAGGCAGGCGGATTGTGTTGAATGGTTGCGGGTAAAGCTGCATCTCCGGGGAAAATGAAGTGATTGTTTTATTTTTACAGTTTAACATTGCCAAAGTTTAAAGGGCTGGGGGGAAAAAATGGAAGAAAGCAAGCGAGGCAGAGAGAGACGGACTCAGAGAGTCCTCTCCTGTGAGCCTTCGTCTAGCCTTTGGCATAGAAAGTGAGCCTGCATATTACTCAGTCTATCACAACACAGCGGGAGAATGGGAGGAGAATTAATACACTTTCATGCCAGTGTGCTCTCTCTTTGCCTTTCTTCTCTCCTACACTCCTGCTCTCTCTTTCTCTTCAAGCTCCACTGGACAAAAGCACTTTAAGTGCTAATAAAATTAACTTGTATATAGCTTTGATTTTTTTTTTTTTTTTCAAGCCGATAACAACCAGGCTGAGCGAAAAAGTTAATAAACAAAACGGACGGGGTGAGAAAACTCCTTGAATCTTTAGATTGTGTTCAATTTTCTGTTCATTTCCTAACACTTGCCTGGAGCTAGCGGCGTCTTGGTCTTCAGAGTGCCGCTCAGGCTCAGGGGCAAACATTTTTGTCTCTGTGCATTTCAATGACATAAACAGCATCAAGCCCTCCATACCATCAGCAACCATCTATCTGCCTCCCATAAATCTGAATGACATTAACATTTAAAAAATCCAACTCCTGCCTGTCTGTGGACGAGCCGCTCAGACAGACAGGCCTCCATTTTTATTTATCCACATGGCAGACAGGGAAGACAGGCATTGCCACAGACAAGCATAAATCTGTGCAGGTTAGAGCCATTGAACCGCCTCGGCCAGCAGGTTAAGTGAATATCACCCTCTGCCTCCTGAAAAAGCTCACACTCCTATTTCCCACTCCCATTAAATATGTGTTTCATTTCTGCCTTATTTGGATGGAAAGTCATTTTACTCCTTTATAGAAGGTCATAAAATATATAGTGTTTTTTAATACTCTGCATAACATTTACATTTTCTATTGTATAAATGTGATCACCGCGACATGGGGCTGAATAAAACATTCATGGCAAAAGCCATTTCTTCTGTGACATTTGGTCCCCTATCTATCATCAGTTTTCTATATGCAGCCAGGAGAACAAACGCTGGTCAAATGTTTAAATGTGGCCTCTCCACATAAAATTTAAACCCCGCTTTCACATTAACACCCGCCGGCTAGTAGATGGAAATGCTTTTTTTTGCGCAGATAAGAGAAAAGTCAAATGGAAATGACTCGTAGGGCTGTTGTGGCAGTGGGGAGCGTGCTGATGGGCCCGGGAAATTGAAGCATGCCAGTAAAATTAGAAAAAAAAAAGCCAGCTCTGCCTCAACCAGCAGACATGTAAATGTGGCAGAGCCCCTCAGATGAGTCCATTATAGACTGTCCTACGCAGCCTTTTCTCATCAAAAATCCCATCAGTATATTAAAAGGTATAGCACTGGCACTGACAAATTAATTCTTTCATTTTTTTTTTCCCTAACTGATTTGAATCATTGCTGAACTCAGTGATGGACAGCAATTCAACATTATCATTAATCTTCATTTAGAAGAAAATATTGCAAAGAAATAAAAGGAAATTATTTATAATGATATTATTATGAATATATTTTCTAAATTAATGATGTAAATGTAAATGTTGTCCAATATACATGGCTCACACGTTAAGAATTGTAAAGACAGATAATTATAATTATGAGTTTTATCATACTTTACATAGCATGCAGTGTAATGCTGTTAACATCACCTTGATTAGTTTATGTCTCTTGTAACATAAGGCCTCATACTGGACTCAGCGAAGGCCACAAAACACGCAGTAACATTTAGTAATAGGTTTCCCAGGATTAAAGGATTACAGCAGAGTGGAGAGAAATGAGCACCGTTCGTATGAACCAATTAACAGAGTCAGTTTTCATCTAAGTGAAAACCTAACGAAGGATCCTGACGTATGAAGAACACCTGATGAGAAGGAGAGCAGCATTTCCTCCTGATAGGCTGTTATTTTCTGTATCAGTGCACGTTGGAGTCCAGCATCACACCAACACCGTGGTCACTCACTCAGGAGGCAGTCTTCAAATCATCATGCATTATTTAAATTTTCTCTTTAGGCAGTTTAACCAAGGGTTGAGTTGATTTCTCCACCGAGTTATCTATTAATAATTCCTGCAGTCATTCCGGTAAAGTCGGCGTAGACCAAAGACGGACAGTTACCCAATTGTACTCTTTTTTAACGACTTTAATGTTGCTTAATTCGTACTTTCCGCTTTCTTTCAGATTGCCTCCTCTGGCCCCATTCTTACAGGCAGTGCAGGCAATTTTGAATCTCCCTTTTGGACCACAGAGTAGTCTGATCCTATGGGACCTCTTCCTTCACAAAGAAAGTAACGGCTGATGCACTAAAAACAGAGAATGAATAGAAAACCATATATACGACAGCTGTATTGTTATAAACAACGCTGGTCACACGTATTAGCTGGTGAGCAAATTAATTTTAGCCCTCTCACCGTGCACAAAGTCTGTGTAGTTCAAAGCTGTTTTTATTCAGTCTGTGCATATGTGATGCACATGTGGAGCTCAGTTGTGAATGTGATGTCGATGTAATGCGTCATTAACTATGATGGAAGGATTGGGACACCTCCATTTTCCAGAAGTGGACAATAACTTACAGCTGGCACGCTTGCTTGCGTGATTTGAACTGTGATTGGTTGCCAGCTACGAACTGTTTAGTGCAGTTATCATTCACATTGAATTATAAGTCAAATCTACAGCCAAGATTCAATAGCGCTCACCGTAAACCATTCAGCACCTTAGGATCTCTCTGGAAAACTGGAGCGACGCATAACGTGAAAGCAGTGGTGATCAGAGTCTTTGAAACAGTGAGGAACCTGGACAAGAGAAAACGATGAATAAACACCAAGCACTGACTGAATAAACACAAAACACACAATGCACAAGCACCACAGGCCATTCCTTGTACTTCAGCTGGATGCTATTGTTGCTCTGTTCCTGAATGCAAAGTGGAGCAGAGATAACCATGGCACCAGCCCGTCTGAGGAGTAATGTGTGGAAGTAATCTGGAGTTGACACTATAGATGCAACAGCCACCCACATGACTGTGTGAAGCTGTGATGCTCATTGTTAAACACTGTCACTGTTGTTTATTGTAACATAAAATAAACCAAAGTACTGGACAAACTTGGACCTGACGATGGGGATCGCAAGCGTTTACGCAAAAAATCATGAACATCCCCAATAAACATGGTGATCCATCCAGGGGCTGTCAAGGCATTTCAGACATGACAAGCTGTTTATGTGTTAGTTCTCATTTACTCAAACCTGATTTTGTTTTTAGGGTGGCAGCCTCACCCTCCATAAATGATCAGATGACACTGGTCATTTACCGAGGAAGACCATAAGAGGCAGCTGAAAGCCCAGAAAACTTGTAAGTAACCATTATTTAGCTGCTGCATTGCAAATATGTCCGTTTGTGTTGTACTTGAAATACAGGAAAACCTAATTTTGAAATATACCACTGTTAATCACAAACTGATAAATGAAAGAGATGTTTTTTTTAAAAAAGTAAGACAGACTCCAGTATCAACAATTATATGATATATGATCACATGAGTTCAAGTGCGTTTGTTTGCTGGTCCTTTCAGCACATATGGTACATTTCAGTACATGTGAGACAAAATGAAGACCAACTTTCTCCCAGAGTTCATATATAATTTAGTGAATTGATAATCAGCGAGTTAAACCCTGTGATCAGGATGCTGTTTTCACATCCAGTCATCCAAGTTGCAGGATTTTTCCCAGTTTGGAAACTGTGCTGCCCCATTTCAGGTTGTGCGAAGGACTCCCACAGGTACTCATTAGTATTGTTTACTTTCAAACCCAAAGGGGGCCGTGCCGTCTTCTAATCATAGATTTTACAACACCTTCTACACTCTGGCACCATTTTCCCACACATCTGTGATCTTATGAAGAAATATTCCAGGTCAACATTTGCACTGAACAGAGTTTACATATGGGAACATGTATGTTAGCTAATGCTCAAATAAACATTAAGAATGTGGCATTCGGGTGCCCCAGTCATCCAATCTACTAATAAAACTGCACTGTTTTCCCTGTTTCTGTGAGTTATCATCAAGGAAATCAGTTAGATTCAGGATACATGCTGATTCTCAAACAAGGCAGTGAGTGCTAAGCTCAAGGTGCAGCAACCAAAATACTGAATACTGCATAAGATAAAATCAATAACTTTCTTATTATGCCATGTCATGAAGCCTCACAGCCTGAAGTAAACCTACCACAGTATCACCAGCCTTCGGGGCCGACAGAAAGATGCACAAAAATGGACAATACAGGGAGAAAACAGTCAATTTAAGAGCCCGGGTGGGTGCGTCTGTTCTCAGTGTCTCTGAGAAGATAAAAGTAACCAGGGGGGTGGATGCTGATGGGGCTCGCTTGGGGGTTATTATCTAATTTAAGAACTCAAACCTCATGTGGGCACCTAATTTTTGAACAAAGAGGAACTGCAAATTAGGCAACCTGAAGATGTTTGGTGATTATGATTTGGTACCACTTTATCATACGACGATCTTTTAGATCAGTAATAAGCCATTAACAAGAGAGTCCACAGGTTGCCAGGTGTTGAAAACTCCACTAAGCCGTTGTTCATTGTCTTCCAGCAAATGTTAGTGAGTCATCTGTATCTATAAATATTAATAAGCCACAGAGGCTGTTTACAGTAAACAAATCTACAGTTGTAAATGTTACACACTTTTCCAAAAGGTCAAAACGGTCCATTATAGAAGTTTTCCTAATTAACTAAAGATTTCGAATTGGTTTTGATTTCAGTTTTTTTTTTCCTGAAATGTGTCTTGCGTCCCAGTTTGTACCCAGTTTTATAAACATAACAAAACACAACATTTAACCCAACAACAAAACAAACACTACTAAGTCAGACACTGAGAGTGAGTAGATAAAAGTGCCACACAATTTAATCGCTCACTTTCACATTCAGTGGTTACACAGATACACTGAGGCCTACTTAGAACCTGAATTCAACTTTAACTGTACTATTAAAATAAAAATACACAACAGCATTATTTATTATTATACGTTTCTGCTGCTTGTATTATTTCCTGTATGTTGTTTACAGATGCGGTGCCTGTATGCTGATGTTAGGAAAAAAAAACTGTTTGAGGTGTATCTCAAACAGGAAAGTGTAATTTCCGACAGCAAGTGAATGCTGCACGGTGGTAGAGCGGGACTCCTCCTCCTCCGCCTCCTCCTCCTCCCACCCCCCTTCCTCCCCGCCCCCTCCCGTCCCTTCTCGCGCCTCACCGCGCGTGTGCCCGCCGGTGTAGGCGCGCGCACGGGAGGTGGCGGGGGTTGTGCTCGCTCCTGCTCTCTCTGCTCTCTGACCCCAGTGGCAGCTCCGACTCACTGCACTCCGGCTCCCCCTCCGTCAGACCGAGGCTGTGCTCTCTCTCTCTCCCTGCTGTCTGTCAGTGTCTCTCGCCCTCCTCTCCGGCTCTCTCTCCTCGCTCTCTTGTCTGGTTTGTGTCCACAGGAGCCAGCCGAGGTCCCGCCGGGTCGAAAGGTTCTGCCCTACCCGCCCCAGACTGCCGCAAGACCTCCGGACGGCCGCGTACGAACCTGCCCCGCTGCCCTTGCTGCTGCCGCATGGACCCGCGTCCCTCCACCGCCGCCGCCGCTGCTGCTGCCGCCGCCGCCGCCGCGTAGAGGGCGACCCCGACCCGACACTCTTTCTCCGGCCAGCTTTTTTTTTTTTAAAAAAAACGCACAAAAGCCACCCCACACGAAGAAGGTAGAGCAACCTTTCCGCTTTGCTTCGAGAACCGAAGAGAGAGGGCGGGAGGGGAGAGAGGGGAGACGGAGAGGAAAAAATAAATTCCTGACACAAAGCCGTCGGTTAAGAGGTGGCTTGTCATTTACGAGGAAGAGCAAGAGGTTAGCGCGGCGGTGCTGTGACACTGACCACCTTTGGGTGTTTTATTTTTTTATTTTATCACTATTATTATTATTATGATTAATATTATTCTTCCAGGAGCAGAGTTCAGGATTGCGCGGACCTTTCTTTTTGTGTACATTTCTGCAGGCGGCAGTGTTAACAGCGAGCGGCGCATAGCACACATCGTGTATATGCATGGCATCAGAAAGGGTCAATTTATTCGCCTTCGCCCCCCCCCCCACCCCCTTCCCCCCTCCGCTTACCGGAGTGATTTCTGCTTGTGAAGTTATCTATACGGTGTGTACGGCCGCTCTGTATGTTCACCGACAGGGCTGACAATGTGCGTGTGCAGCCCCCGGTACAGAAGAGCAGCTACAGCGTGCATAATAAAAAAAAAAGAAAATCCACTGCCAGGGCAGGTTTAGCAGGCTAAGCTAGAGAGCTAGTTGCTGCTACTGTAGCCATAAGGTAGAGACAGACAGGCGAGCAAGGCGAGTTTCAGCAGCCCGACACACACACACACACACACACACACCGACCGACTGCACACAGCGAGGAAACTGTGAAGCATGCTGCACACAAATCCGTCCTCAGCTTTTCGGCCTACATGTGCAAAAAAAGAGCGCATTTTCCGAGCAGCCGCAGCAGCAGCAGCAGCAGCAGTAGTAGTACTACTTCAGGTTTTAGATTTTGCCTTGGGAGAAATGATTACTGAGGTGAAGTGAGTGCAAGGCATCTGACAGGGCAGATTTTAATTGAAGTGTTTTTTTTTTTTTAAGGCCCAGGAAGATCTGCATACTTGTTTCTTGTGCAGCCAGCAGCAAGGATTCATTGGAGTCGGGATAATTGCGTTTTAACTTTGCAGTGCAAAGACCGGAGTGTGTAGTGCAGCTGTGTGCGCAGGGATTGAGTTTTCCCACCTTATTTTTTTTCTAGGCTGGCATAAATCTTTGTGACTTTAATTCATAGCACAGGTTCTTGGAAGTAGCATCCATTTGACCCAGAAAACATTAATCAATGTTTTGTTTATTTTTTTGTGAAAATAGGACAGTTTTTAGTTTAAATTGAGGGCTGTGTTTTATATTCAACAACTGGAGGTCACAGGTTTTTCTTTCTTTTTTTTGTTTTTTTATAACTCACCACTGCATCACAGGATTTAACCATCGAATGAACTCTGGAGCTGCTGATTTCCCTCCAGAAGAGATGGCAGACTTGTTAAATTGAGGGTAATTTTTTCCATTTTTTTTTTCCCCTCTCTCTTCCGCTTGTGCTCGTGGCTGCATCAGGCATCAGGAGGTCTGGTATATAAAGCCTGTCAAGCCCACAGTGGCCACTTTACTATCAGTCAGGGAGGTCAGACGGGAGGGAAGCTCGGGGAGCAAGGGGGGCACACAGCCAAGCCCGGTGAGTGAGCCCTGAAGATGCTAAAGCCACACTGCGTTTTTTGCTGCTTTTCCTTCCAGAATTTGCGGAATGAAATGTGTTTCTACCTAATTTAGTATTTATTGTACGGCTATGCAAAGGCACTGGAGCAGTTCAGCTGGCAGATTAATTTGTGACCGGTTCGTTTCAGAATTGGAGCACCAGGCCTGGAACAACCAAAGCAGATCTTTGTTTTATTTTTGTGTGTTTTGGGGGTAATTATCAACAGGGAAGCAGACCTGTTTCGTGCATGCGTTGTGAAGAATTTCTTGTTTCACTGAAAGCTGTGCAAAAATTGGATCACCAGCAGAGATTGTACCTGCAGCTTTTCTTTCTTGGTATATGTGATTTCAAAAGGCTGATGCCTTAGAGGCCATGCCTGCAGTCATTTTTACACTTGAATATATTAGTTTGCATAAAAACCAACCAGGTTATGAGCAGCAATTAAAAATGTGACTCCCAGACTGTAAATTGTCGCCTTAACAGTCCAGTGTTTAGTTTTTGAAAGAATAGTTATGTGCAAACTTTTAACAAGCTATTTTTATTCTTTTAACAGATTGCCATGTTATTTTAAAAAGGTAGAGCAAATCTGCTAATTAAGATGAAGAATGGTTTCATGAGGTGTTTCAGGAATTATTTTCCTCCAAAGTCAGATTTTGACACAGCAACAAAACAATTGTGTTTCTGATTGTGCTTTCTGAAGCCAAACAAGAGAACTGTAGGTACATTTGTAGAGTACAGACAGTGAATGAATGTTGTGATTATGACCTCCTTCCTTTGATGTGTGCTCTGAGTCTTTGCACTGCTTCAACCCAGAGTCGTTTCAGCTTTTCAATCCACCTCACGTTAGTTTTTCCTTGTGCATTTAATTTTTTGAGCAATTTAAGTGTGTTTAAATTTATTCTGGGAGGTTTTTCCATTTCTTGTTAAGTGAAAGACCGCCCTACTGGTGCATTAAGAAGTGGGTGCATGCCTTGTGGTCCGGTTTTAAAGCAGCTGATGTGTGTGTGTCTCTGTGTGCTCCTGTCGTGTCGGTGCAGACTGCAGCTTGTCGTGGTTGAGTCGGTCGGTCGGGGCGCTGCTGCTGCTGGGAGACTTCCTGGGCTTCTTTAGCGGCTCTGAAGGATGACTGCTGCACGGCTCGCTGCTGAATCCCGGTGAACGAACGGCGTCTCATGTCCAAACGGCGGAAGGATGGCTCATGGCAAAGTGACCATCACGGTGGATGAATACAGCTCCAACCCCACACAGGCCTTCACACACTACAACATCAACCAGAGCCGCTTCCAACCTCCACACGTCCACATGTAAGTGCACGCAGCCTCTCTCTCACACACACACACACACACACACACAGATGCTCACACACACCCTGGATCACCTGCCATGAGGTAGTGAACTAAAGTCAGAACTACTTGCAAAAATAAATTCAAATGTTCTTTTCATTCGATGTGTCATCCTGCCGATTTTAAGTCTTAAAACGCTCATATACAGGCAAAAGCAAGAGATGTAACTTAAAAACTCATCAAGGTCTTTTTGCTTTTCATTTATTTATTTTTTTTTTATGTCTGTTTAGTTCTCTTTTTGTGTTCAGGCTGGTTTTGTATGAAATGTATCAGAAGAATAAATAATCCAGACAGTGGAGAAGAAAAAGCAGATATTTAAACAATTTGAGGTGCTGCAGGAAGCCAATCAGGAGCCTCTTTGATGCAGAGTCTTTGTTTATACTTTGATTTAATTGGCTCAAGCTCATCAGGGCTTGACGCTTACTTTTTTCCCCCCTAAGGAGCACATGTGCCCCCAAGTTGAACAATTTGAAGAACTTTAGATTGAAGATTGATCAAATAATGTATTTTTCCTTAGTAAAGGCATACGAGGAGAAAATGATTTAATTAATTCAAATACAAAATGATTTCTGCTTTAACTTAATTTATTTAATAATAACGTAATCATTTATACTTTAAACATTAAATGATGTGAACAGCTCTAAAATAGTAGTCCTTCTCTGCTCAGACTTTTTAGACAGAAATGGTTGCCAGCAAGGACAAACTTTGAGACCAGGTAGAGACCAAAAAACAGTACAAACTCCACATGTTGCTTCAAACACCAAACTTCAGATTTTGCAAACATGCATCATTTGCACGAACGCAATCACACGCTAGAAACAAAACGCTGTCCACGGTTAGCTCAGATTTGAGCAAAAGCTTTTCTGACTCTGGTGTTTTTCCTCCCCGCCGTGCGTCGGCTTGTTGCTGTTGTCGCACTATGAGACTCTTATAGTTTGTGCCATGTTGTCATTGCAGTGCATGAACACTTTATACACATTATGGCGCTTTCTTTTTTTATTTATCAGACCAGTTGCTTAGCGTTTCTCTTGTCTGGTGTGCTTACGCTCTGCCTCTCATTAGTGGGTCAGAGCGCTGTGACCCGTCAGCCCTCGACATGCACACGCTCATCAGAGCGTTGTGTGTTTCATCCGTGGACAGATATTAACGCAGAGCCGCAGCTCGCTTTGTGTCTTCTCCCAATTACAACAGTTGTGGGCTTTTATAAGAAGTTTGTGACTGATTGTTGGTTGTGGTTACATTCACACTCACTGCTTGAGATGTTTTATATGCACTTTAGGGGGTTGTGTGAAAAGTTAACCTGGACAGGAAGTGATAGAAGAAGAGCACCAGAGCGCTGCCTGCCTGCTGATGTCATCGTCATTGTAGTGGAATTGTTTGCATTTATTTTGCTCTTTGATTGAACTTTATTCTTTGTTGGGTAATTTTGGTTTGATTTGGCTGTTTTAGACGTGTGATTATTATTATTTTTTTTTAATGAGAAAAGCAGTCACACACTCCTACTGCCTTTTCATTTTTTAAATTGCAGGTGCAACAAATGAAAATATTTGGCCAAAATAATGAAATATGAAGCACGTTGGAGCCGAGTGTATGCATTATAACAACTTGGGGTTGTAGTTGCACAAAGGAGCGCACTGGAACAGGCAGTGATGTGAGAAAATATAGCCCATACAAAAAAAACAACAACACTAATTACATAAGTGGTATTGTAGTCTTTGTTATAGATTTCACCGTAAGGTAACTCTGCATCCCCAAGTCCTGACAAATAATTAAATTGTTAAGGTAAAACCGCAGTAAAACTCAAAACCTATTTCCATTGTTAAAAAGGCGAAATGGAAATATCACACACTGTCAAGTCAGACAGGTTCCTCTTAAAATAGATGCAGACAGTCT
This sequence comes from Toxotes lorentzi, assembly GCA_037833715.1. Lineage (NCBI taxonomy): Eukaryota > Metazoa > Chordata > Actinopteri > Toxotidae > Toxotes > Toxotes lorentzi. The sequence continues at coordinate 26,719,364 of JBBMJY010000001.1, read as the reverse complement.
TGTGATTGAGTGTTAAACAACCATTTCTTTGCCACGTGTTTTAAAGTCATCTGTCAGATGCTTCAGAGATCCTGAAACACTGTTCCAGAGACTGGCAGCAGTTAATGAGAACACATTTTTGCCCACACAACGTCAGCGCATCTCATGTTGCATAATTATGCCGTTTTCTGATCAGACACATCGAGGTTAAAGACTCACAGAATCATAAGTGGAGTTATTTTGTTTAACTGGCATTTTAAGGACACCAGACAGAAGTGAAGTCCTCACTGGTTGCTCAGCTCAGTCTGTTGTCTTCAGGTGGCAGCGAATTTGCGCCTGCACCAAGGTGAACCAAGATGGCAGCCAGCGGGGGTCTGTTACGCAACATGCAAGAAGCTGAGATAATGCAGATACGTAAACATCATAAAGGGGACGTTTTTAGAGAAACACTACATAAATCAGAGGTAGAGGAAGAGTTGGGCAGCAGTGCGAGATCTCTGCAGAGCTGCAGAGCAGAAGTCCACCAGCTCCACTGCTTCTCTCTGGGGACCAACAACATCTGGCGAACAAGTTGTTGTGTTTTTTTTTGTTTTTTTTTTTAATTGTTTACCTCAGACACTCATATTCCCACAGTTCTGTATGGATAATCATGTAAAACAGGATAATTTTGGCAGAGATGGTCTAAATGGGAGACCCTTACCTTCCTCTCAGTGTTGGCAGTGTTCACATTATTGTGCCACTGCGCTGTTTTGGGATTCCTCAGCTGTGAGCAGAGCTGCCAGCACGGCAGGCGTCAGTGCCTCGAACATGGAAAAGGAGACAAGGTCACCTAGCAGTTTGTGTTACGTCAGTCCATTTTAATGGTTGACAAAGACGGCAATAAATCAGGCCAAATGCTTTGTTATAAATCAAGGTAAACACGCGCCAGGCGGCACAGGGTTCATCTGAATAGATTCGAGTTGGATGTTCGAAGAGACTCCCTCGTTTTTTTTCTTTTGCACAGTACAAATAATAGATGGTGCCAACTGTTTCCCAGCTTTGATACGTGACAGAATGACCTGTCCAAGTTTCCAGTTTTGCTGAAATTTAACTGCTTATTTATAGATTTATGAGTATTTAGTGCTGCTGTGACTGACACTGACAGATCCCTGGAAAGTCTTGGTATGGCTCATCTTGGCTTTTTTATTCTACAGTGTTTCACCAGTTGACCATAAGTGAAGTTCGGTCGGAGAAGCAGCAGATTACCGTTACATAAAACCTCTTTGTAGGAAAATGGAGAAACAGGCAAAGTGTGAAACAAATGGATTTACCTGATGCTTAAGAGGACGATCCTGAAAATGAAAGTTTCTACAAGTGGATCCGTCATCTGGAGACAGTGTAGTTTTAGTCCAGATGACGACAAACACGAACAGACTGTGGATGATGTTTGCCTTCAGGTTGTAGCTGTGAAAAAAAAAACAAGGCGCTGTTTATTAGCTTTATTTAGTAAAGAGGACATATTAAGAGACAGACAGCAGGGGTGAAAACAAGATCTTGTAGCTTCTGTTGCTCTGAGAAACACGGCAATGAAAAATTAAACACTGACATGTGTTTAATGTGTGTTTTAAGGTGCAGAAATTCAGTTACATTTCCTCAGACTCTGAGCGAATAATCAGAATGTTTATTTAGATCATCGCTATTAATGTTTTTCGCCCATATTGCGCAGCCCTGCTGTTTTTCCCATTTTCACCGTGGTGGTTTTTGGAGGTGAAGCCCCTGTAGGAAGGGGATGTGTTGAAGCCGCGGGGCCTCTCAGGAGATATGTGTTTGGATAAATACATTAGGCTGTTTCCTGGCTTCCACAGAGCCTGCAGTGTTTTACTCTGTCATTCTTAAACTCAGACTGGGATCACACACACACACACACACACACTCACACTCCCATAAGCCCATCCCCCCACTATGTTTAAGTGCTTATAGAATACAAGCTCTGTTCTGGGAAAGTAAAGGCTTGTTTAGATTTGAGAGATAATGATCCAACTTGCTCTAGGTTCCTCTCTCACTGCATCCACAGTATTTGGACATAAATAAAGTTGTTGCTTCTCTGAAAGCTGAGAGAGAGAGAGAGAGAGAGAGAGAGAGAGAAGCGAGGGGGTTGCCCGCCTTTTGAAACACAAATCTTGCTCTAATGTCCCCCCCCAGACAGAATATTTAGATTTCAGTGATGGAGTACAGCAGCGCCTTTTGTGTGGTGTGGAAGGTATCGCTCTCTGAAGCACATATGAAAACATGCGTGTAGAGTAGGTGGAAGGGGGGAGAGAGGAAAGGAAAAAAAAAAAAAGAAAAGAAGGAGAAAAAAGAGAGAAAAAGAGATACAAGACACGGCGTTCGAGAATGTGG
>JBBMJY010000001.1:26655952-26711778 GCA_037833715.1 Toxotes lorentzi | reverse complement strand
GGGGTTAAGTGACAGTTGACATTGGACAGGTCTGCTGTTTTTGAGATTGAAGCCCTTTTGATGTCTTTGAGATTCTGGCCTCTGAGTCCCCGGAGCCTGGCATCGCAGGGCACGATCTCCGGATGACGTCACTTCCCCTCTGACATGAGAAATAGACTTGAAGTGGTCCGAGCCTGCATCTTCTCAACGTGACAGGTCCTCTATTTATGCAGTTTAAAGTATGTTTAGTTTGCCTCCGCTGGTAATCAGTGTTTTGTTTATAATACGTGTGAATCATTTAAAGTAATCTTACGTCTCATCCATAGTTCTCATCCATCCCAAAAAACTAAACACGAGCATTTTTTATCTGAATCAACTGAATGGATTTTGATTGATCTCGATGAGAAAAAAATGAGGGAGGACTTTCAGCGGGTTTTCATAATTTTACCCAGATCCTGATTGTCTGAGAATATCTTCTAAAGGTGCAATTAATTTTGGGGGTTTTCAAGTCCTTAACTGGATCTAGACATAAGCTGGGTGTACCTTTCGAGAAAAGTGTTTCACTGTTATCGTACAAAAAGCCTCCGTTGAGAAAAACCATAACTTTTGCTTGACTCTGTGCCATAAAGAGCAGATTTTTTTCCCTGAACTTCGTTATTAGCCCTGTTGTCTGTCCAGGTGAACATTACTCCACCAGTTTGTTTTTTTTTTTTTTCCTCCCAGCAGTCTGCTGGTTGGCGTTTGGCTCCTGGAGCCACTTCGTGCCCATCGCCTCAGTCTTCCTCTCATCAGCCCAGCAGCCAGACGGACTGTCAGCAGCACAATTAGCAGGGGCATTAGCAGAAACAATTTATTTCCCAGCACAGTGCCGGAGGGTTTTTAAGGCAAAAGGCCGTCCTATTTTCTATAAAATCAATTCTCGTTTGAATGTTTTTAACAGTGTTTTTGTGTTTCGCGTTTTCTTTCCTCTCTCGTGAATTTCCATCGTTCTGATTCTGCATCTGCGCTCTGTTTGTGCGTTTGGCCCCTTGTTCCTGTTGGGTTTTTGTGTTTTCTTGTTCTCGTCTCCCACCTTTGCCTCATTCTCCGCTCCCTTGTGCACCCCCTTCCCCACCGTCACCGCCTCCCCCACCACCCCCCCCTCCGTTGTTTCTGTGTTCATTTTGTTCCTCTGAAGTTTATTGAATTAGCGCAGACAGCTGAAACGCAGAAGATAAGAGAGGCGCTCTCTGCTCCTCTCAGAGAAATGGTATTGCACCGTGGATGAGTGAGCGGTGTGTTTGTGTGTGTGTGTGTGTGTGTGTGTGTGTGAGTCTAAAGGAGGGGGAGGGGAATTGATGCAGAGGTTATAGACAGAGGAAACGGGGAGCATTGTGTTTTGATGTTTCTCCTGAAAGAGCGATAAAACGAGCGTGAGCTCAGTTTTTTGTCTCCAGTTCAGCCGCGATTAGCTTTGAAATTTGCCACTCTTTTAGCGCAGTGGACACACAAACATCAAATTTTCTCTGACGGCCTTTGTTGTCAGTTTCAACACGGAGGCAGTGAAGCACAGAGGTCCATTTACCGTCATTTATCAGCTGCTGTGATTTTAGTTCTGATCATCAAACGTGGGTTTTGTCCAGTGATAGGTTCAACAAGACAGATTCAGGTCACAAAGAAACTAACTTTAAATTTTATAACTGTTTGTCTGCATTATAGTATTTGGCATTAACTTTTAAATGGGTGAAGTGTACAAAACACTTTCTCCATTTTATATTACAGTTCACACAGTTTACTCCCTGGAAAACATCAGAGTTTTTTTTTTTTCATTATTGATTCATGTCATGTCAGATAGTCAACAAACATTTGAGATACTGGAACCTGACTTGCTGATCAATTTTCTGTTGGGCAATTAACTGACAGATTATTTAAAGCAACAAGAACACATTTTTAGTGGACATCATCATCCTGTACCAGAAGTAAACCTTAGATTTCTGGACTGTAATTACATCATTTCCTCTCTTTTTTGTACTAAAAAAAACTCCCTGATCCTCTTTCGTGCAGATGAATTCAGGAAATTCATGATTTTCATCTTTCTGTTGACCTGTGAACCAGTGAGCCCTGATCCTGTTTGTCATGTATGGACAGGTCAGCTTTAGTTGATTAGCAGTCTATCTCCACTGTTCTCCTTTGACCCCGGAGGTTTTAGCTGGCGGTGTCCTCCCGCTGGTGGCCTCATCGATGAGAAACCATTAGCAGGACGACTCTGTTAACAATGAAGGAACAGGAAGGAGCGAGGAGGAGGAGGAGCTGGAGGCTAATCCTTCGGCAGCAGGTGGCGGCAGGTATAAAATAGACGGAGACTCGGACCAGACTGTGATTGACACACTTTTCTGTCTGAGACAAGTGGGCAGCTCAGAGGTCGTTGACCCCATTAACCCTACCGAGACTGGAGGAGGAGCGGGGTGGGGGTTTGTCAGCAACATGGTAATTCTAATGTTAAAATGCACAAAGCCATAAAGAAATGGTTTTCCAGTGTGGTGTGGAGGAACTTGACTGGCCTGAACAGAGCCCAGTCCTCAATCTGTGTTCTGTCTGGGAAACATTTGGGGCCATTGTTTTCACTGGGTTGAGTACACTGTCGTTTGTAAACATAGGTCCTCCAATATAGATAATTAGCAAAGTTTAATTGTTAAGGTTAGTTTTGAGTGCTTCAAATCGTTGTGTTTTTCTTCCTCTCAGGTGAGAAATGAGCTGAACTGTGTTCATTTTTTTCGAGTAAAATTGTTCCTAATTGTTCTTAGTTTGCTTGAAACTTAAAATAATTCTTGTTGGAAAAAACGCCCTAACACATCAGTTTTAAACTATAAGAGCTCACAAGAGGAAACACCACAACCACCAATGGGGAGGACAACACACTTTGGACCATGTGACTCTAACGACTCACATGATGCTTAGTTTCTACGATCAACCTAGGTACCCCAGGTGCTAACAATCCCACGTGAGGCAGCCCAGCAGGCGCCACCAAAGGTGTGAACGTTCCACCAAGTGGTTTTAATTGCCCCCAGAGGTACCACCCACTAGGTGGGATAGGGATGAGTTTAAATGTTTGGGCTCTCAAACCAGTCTCTAGAACTGAAGAAGCTTCTCGGATGAGAGGTGAAACGTCTTCAAGCTTCAAACAAGAAGTCCAGGTGCCTTCAATCAACCCTTAGGATACGATGACCTGGATGAATGAGAACTTGCACAGACACATGATGAGAGCTCTTTAGCCGTACATATTTTTTGGCCGTGCAGCAAACAGCCGTGGTGTTTTTCTGGATGGCATGGAGACAAGGGAGGTTTTCAGGGGAGAAAGAAAAAACAAAAAACGTGCAGTCAATCAGAGTGATTATGTGGCGTTCTTAAGGAGCTTGATGTGACTGAGACGACGACCTTCTTATCTGTTGCGAGTTCAGTGTCACGTTTGAAGAAGCAAGCTCAGGCTGAACTTTGACCCCGTTTGCTTGTGTGTTTTTCCAAAAGGCCACGGAGCTAAGTGTGCTCAGTCAAATGAAATATCCTCCTACAAACATCAGAGAGCACTCCTCCTTCCCTCCTTCTGTCTCTCCCACGCTCGTTTGTACTTCTCTCACTGTTGTTCTCCTCTGTAGGACACATGAAACCAATAGCTGTGTACTGGTTCAGTACTGTGCAGCAGGATTTAGTTGTGTTTCCACATTTACCTTGTGTTGTTTTCAGTCTTATTTTAGCATTGATCTTATAAATGTGCTGTTTATGTGAAGTTTGGAGGCTGCTGATTTTTTTTTTTAATGATATAGCTGCAGGCTCTAAAGTCAAAAAACACATCATAAAATTATATCGTTGGCGTTTAATTTTCAGTTCCTATAAAAGTCCTTGTTGAATTTGCACAGTAACATTTAAACCTGCCACATTATGTGATGTGAAATGACAACTTCAGGTGTTAAGGGGGCAGAGATACTTGACATTTTCTGAGTGAAACAGAACCAGCAACATGAAAAACAACAAATTAGCTTGATTTTAAGAGAGGAAAATCATTTTGGCTCCCAAATGGGGAACATCTTCTGTCATCTGTGAATTTTGCAATTAGCAGCACAGGATTGTGTGGCTGGTGTAAGCTCAAGAAATACCGCACTTCATAATCAAAGTGAAATTGAATTATAGCTTTGTTTTCTAAAATGGGGACGGATAAATGCGACTGATGATCATGGTTTTGAGCAGAAATGTCAGAGTTAATTTTTGTTGTGAATGTTGCAGCCATATGTGAGGAAAAGTAGATGCACGGAGGTCTCTCTGCCGAACAATCGTAGACATTTCTTCATCGAGCAGATATTTCTGCAGCCACAGACCTCGGTTTTGTGTCCGCTCCAATGTCATGGCGTATTTGAGAGTGTGCCGCTGCCCTCCTCAATCGCATTAGCATTTCTCCTCTCCCCCGCTCTTTCCTCTGCGCAGTCTTCCCTCTGATGTCACGCCGGAGCTCAGACATGTTAACACGAACCTTCATGCTAACACAGTTCAGTCTGTCACTGGAGAATATTCTTTTACCTGCTGCCGGAGCGCGGGAAGACTTTTTCATTTTCACTGTCTCAGTTTACAGTAGAGCAGAGGCCCTCGCTGTACCGCTGAACTCCTGAACTCCTGTTTACATTACTAATGAACCTCTGGATTGTTATGCAGTCATATGTTAACAGGAAAGACAGGGGCCTTTTCTCTTTGTGTGTGTGTGAGACCAATGCAGCACTATCATGAAGGTTTCTTGGCCCGAGCCGGTTTTAATTGATAGGGGCTGCTGGTATTTACTTACATTCTCTTGGTGGATTAAATCTCAAAGGAAAGAGGCAGAGATGGCGGTTGCTTTTCTTTTGGCTTTGTTTTAATATGCATGCATATATATGTGTACTTGTGCGCGTTAGTGTGTGTTTTGTCATCCCATGTGGTTCTGCGTTCGTCCTTCCTCCATGACGAGAACTGTCGAATCCTGTAAAGCTGCGTGACGTCCAGGCACCACAGAGCACCAAATCTAATCAGCAGCTACACTGCAATGTGTGTGTGTGTGTGTGTGTGTGTGTGTGTGTGTCTCTGTATAGGAGCACAGAGACTTATTTACTGCACACAGTCAATAGTAAATATTATTATCTCTGTAGCTAGATTCTCATTTCGTCCAGTGTGTTTAAAATGGAGACCAGGCCTGCTGGGCCGACCGTGGAGCTCGCTGTGCTCCAGTGTCTCAGAGCAAAGCTCGGATCTCCCAACTGAAGCTGTGACAAGACCAACGACCACCAAATACAGACTAGATAGACGTTAAAATCAGTCATATATCAGGAGGGAGCAAGAATTGAGTGAACGGGGACGAGACTAGGCAGCAGACTAGATTATAACTTCTCTAGTAATGAGCTGAAGACTGAAGGCTACAGACACAAAGCTAAAAGCTGCCGATTACAGACAGCGAGCCTGAGACCAGAGACATGAACAAGGACCGAATCTGTGGTCCTACGATTCTCAAATCAGAAAAACAATCAAAATCACAAAATCTTAAAACTGACTTTTCTAATTAGAAGCAGCTTTTGAATGGTCTACGAAAAGCTGAAAAGTTGGTAAACATACCTGTCACATATTCTCAGCACCCAAGGGGACATCTTCAAACATCTTGTACCCAAAGATATTAAATTTACTCTCATAAAAGACTATGGAAACCAGAAAATATTTGCATTTAAGAGGCACCCAATGGGCCAACAGAGTCACCTTGTTCAAATTGACAAGGGGGCTGCGTTTTTCTCAGGCAGTGCTGTTGTCTGTCTGAATGAGGCCTGAACCAGAACGTCAGTAAGATTCTGAGCAGCCTCTTCTTGCTCACAGCTTCAGATTCATCCAGTTTCGCCGTGGCAGAAACAACAGGGCCCCGGGGGAGTCGCGATGCAGCTTGTGTGCAGCTGCTTTACAGGCTGCAGACAGTGGCTACTGATCACAGATGGTGACTACAAATGGTGGTGAGACTTCAGTGGCAACACGCAAGAGCAATGTGACATATACCAGGGCTCCAGACTGCGGCCGTTTAGTTGCATCATTTTTGGAGACTGTGCTGCTAAATTTCACAACCAGGAGCATCATATTAAAATCAGTCATATATCAGGAGGGAGCAAGAATTGAGTGAACGGGGACGAGACCGGAACAGATCTGCACTGGATGCCATCGACCTGTGTCCCTATGTAGGCTGCTGTCACTGAGATAAGGAGTCAGCAGGTGATCTCGCATTGAAAAAAGCAAAAATCTGCTCTTACCTACAAGCTCACACAGTTTACGAGGCTGAGATATTGTAAAGAAAAGAACACCATGTATTCTATGCACTGCTCTCAGTGTGGCCCAACATTCATGGGGAAAACTACGTTTGGCGACTCGTCCGTAAAATTTAAACATGAAACACTCGTAAAGCAACAGCAACATGAAGCGTAAACTGTGCAGAGACAGATTCACTGATAAATGAAAGCACAACTTCACTTTCACTGACTTTTTCCTTTGAGCATGTGTGCTACTGGTGGGAAAAGTTAGTCTGGAGCCTTATTTGTCAGCTTCTACTGACATTTTATTATCTACACCCTGTAATATCTCTGCCGGAATAAGGCCTGTGTGGTCAGTTTTGTAGATTAATTGGTGTTTTTGAATTTTGCGATGTGATGAAGACCCAGGACTTTTTAAGATTAGCCAAAAACAGACACTCACGTGTTAGATGGCGTTCATCAGAACGCTAAACGAGAGAAGAAGGATGTTCATCTCTCCAGTGTAGGTCAGAGAGTCAGAGAATCATTGCCAAGGAGCACTGAGGCTGTTCTGGACACACTTTATGGTGGATTTTCCTTTGATTTTCCGCCCATTTGTATACTGTGATAGAAGATTTTATCCATGTTTTCCCACCCTCTGACCACAGAGCTCGCAGATGACTTGTTCAACTCAAAAACAGAACAACAACAGATTCCAGGCTCCTTTTTCCACATCTAATATTCTGCTCAACGCGGCACAGAAATGGGAAAACAGGAAAATTGCTTCCCAAATGAGACCCCACAAATGAAATGTAGCCTCCCCCCAATAAGATTTTCTTTTGTGTGGAGGTGCCTATTTTCTCCATCTCTGTTAATAACGTCTTCTTCACTCTGAAACCTTTTGATTTCATCTGCTTCTATGGCTGTTTCCATGCCATGTTTGCGCACATATGCGAGTTAACTGTGTGTGTGTGTGTGTGTGTATACTTGTCAGGTTAGAGATTGCAGCGTTGATTATGTGTCTGATGTTGTCGACAGAGTGACATCCCTTCTAATGAAATAATGGTCTAGTGGCAGAGTGCTGGAGGATTGCACATTGTAGACTTCAATTACAGACAAGATGATTTTTTTTTCCTTTCTCCTTTCAGTCAGAAAAAAGTACAGGTTTTCTTCCTTTTTAACAGACGCGCTTACATTGAACAAAAAGGCTGAATAAAAGGCTTTTTTCAGCCAGACTTGGGTCTAAGTGTTTTTCTTTAGATAATGGTTAGAAAGGACAAGGCATGCTTTAATTCACCGTCTCTTTAGCCAATCTGATGCCACAGAACAGCCATTGCCCTCCTTGTGGGTACAAATCAATCCGAGTGCTGGTTGTTTTCCAGCCCGGACTACACATTTTTCACTGTTGTAATGTCTCCTCTTTTCTTTGAGATGCATTTTGCTCTGCTGCATGCATTATTCTGTGAACTGTGTAATTTATTTTGCACAACAAATGATCTTTTTGTGGTTCCAGTTTTCAGCTGTGCCCCTTCTGCTATCTGGTATGAAATTAGCATACATTTCCTAAAAATATGCTTCGGTATCCAGAATACCTTTTAAAACATAACAAAGAGGAAATAGGGGCACATACTTTGAATTGCGGCTCTTTTTACGGAGAATGATGCTCAAAATTATAAAATGACTAAATAAGACCAGGGGCAGGCATCTCATAAATGAGCGCCTTGACAGATTGGTTGAGTTTGGCCTTTATGTTCGTGGCAACATGCAATCACACTTGCAATTCCTGTACTAAAGCAATGACTTTTTTTCCCCCCAAAAGCGACTTCCTTGATGATTTAACACACAAAAAAGGGTTAAAACAGTGGTTATGTTTCTGTGTGGGAGCATAAAATGTAAACACACATTAACCAACCAATCAATCCACAGTCCAGAATCTGTATCTGGTCTGACCATAGTCAACTCTGACCAACTCTCTCTCTGTTTCAGGGTGGACCCCATTCCGTATGACACTCCCAAACCGGCGGGACACACCAGGTTCGTGTGTGTTTCTGACACACACTCGCGTACAGACGGCATCCAGATGCCCTACGGCGATGTGCTGCTGCACATGGGCGACTTCACCGAGCTGGGCCTGCCCTCCGAGGTTAAGAAGTTCAACGACTGGCTAGGTACTAAGCTGTTTAACACACGCATTTATCCGCACACCGCTGGAGGCACGCATCGTTTTCTCCCTCGCACACCACTGACGTGCATGGTCCATTATGGGCCGGGGGGGAGTGGAAGGGAACAGCACTGGGCCACACAATGAACCCCCCCTCCCTTCCCTGTTGACCCCACAACTGCTCTGCTAAAGTGTCCAGTTTAACCCTTCTGACCTAACACCCTGGTTCAGTTAACCTTTGACCCCTCCTTCTGGCCCCATGCTGTGGGTGGGAGCTCTGTGTGTGTGTGTGTGTGTGTGTGTGTGTGTGTGTGTGTGTGTGTGTGTGTGGTTTTAGTCCGAGCAGCCAGTGTTTCATCTCTGGACCCTCCAGGCGAGAGTCCACAGCAACTCCGAAGTATTTCTGTCTCACTAATGTAGTCATGTTTCACACATTGGGAAAAGAAACACACACACACACTCACCGTCTGACATTCCCACTCACCAAGTGCATAAATCAATAAGTGCCACCCACTATACTGGCCTGTACTATTTTAATTTGCCTTTTTTTAATGCATTTGAATTGTCTGTACCGTTTGAACGGTTTGCCTTTGCCTGTTGAGTTGTCCCCGGCAGGTGAAACAAAACACCAGTGCTTTGCATTAGCAAAGATGCTAACAGACGCAAGCTCGTCCTGCTTGGTGCAAATCAAGGAAAAGGCACATCTGAATGAGATGAAAGTGCATATATTTTCATTTTTTCAAGCTGGGGACCTTTAAAAAATGTAAACCTCTTAGCTTAAAGCAGTACTCCTCTAAAATCTGTTTTGAGTATCAAAGTTGACGACAGCAGCTACAGTCAGCCTGGATTCACAGCGGTTACAGTGGATTCCAGCACTGATCCAGGTTTCACAGCAAAAAAAAAAAAAAACTATCCGGGTGTCTATAGAAACTTTTCAAACCTCTCCTGCAACATAATCCACTTCTCAGCCATCTCTCATTATCCTCAGTGTGTTCAGACATGTTCGGCACAGAGTTTAGCTAAATACATTAGTAGCTTATGCCCTCATCCTCATGCACAGTCCTGACAGACTCACCACCTCCGGCTTTGCTTCTTTATGTAAACCCGAGGCTGTGTTCAAACTAATTCGAAAACAACATTTAAATGGCAGCTAAGGCTCCCTTCACATCAGCAGCAACTTTTGGGATTGTTTTACAGTCCACACTGGAATCGTTGCATCTCAAAACACCGGCTTGATGTGAACCGAAGACCAAAACGGATGATTGTTTTAAAACTCGATCCAGGTCGTTGACGCAATAACATGGCAAACATGGGAGAGAATGTGTATGTGGAGGTTTGGATACTAGGTCACATTCACAACTCACAACTAAAACTTAGATTTGAAAGAGAGCTTTCATCTTTTCAGCATCAAAGTCTGAAAGTCTAGTAGCTGTGGCACACCGACACAGGTGTGCAGTGAATTATTTGCAGTGTCAACAAACCGATTCAACAAACTCAGCATTTTTCTTTACAGCGTTTTAAACAACTGTCAATCTTTAAGATCTTACCCTTCAGCTTTATGAATCGTGAATGTGATTTGTTGTCTGCAGCCACAGTAGCGCTCCCGCTTTTCTTGGCTGACTCTTTAAAGCAGTGCCAGGTGCTTTGCCCTTAATCATCCTGAAACATACAACAGGGTTATACGAAGGGTTAACACTCATGCACACATGCAGGCATGTCCCATTTTCTTCGTCCTCTGTTTTCGACTGTGTCACCCCTCAGTGCAGCACCTGGCTCCACCAGGACGACACACTGCTCGGCTTTTCTATCAAACTCCTCCATCCATCACCACAGACAGCCACATCGTGTGTGTGTGTGTGTGTTTGTTCGTGCTCTTAGTTAAGCCAGGGTGAAAACAGCGATATCGGCCATAATGGGAAATCGATGCAGAGCAAAGTGGAAAATGGCATAGTGTAGTTGGGGGGCACCCTGCCTGTTAATGTCCCATTGAAGGCTGCATGTGTGAGGCTGTACACCTGGACAGATGAGATGGGAAGGGAAGAAAATAACAACCACTTGTTGAAAAAGAAAAAAAAAAGATTTTTGAGGAGATTTTTGGGAAAAAAAAAGTCTTGTATTATTAGAGAGGACCTATTGAGCTATTGTCTGTGCCACCCGTTAGGCATGCATCAATGTAATGTACATGTGTAAGGTTTGCAAAAGAACCAGCGCAAGGCTCAAAAGACAAAGCTTCACAAAAGTCAGTAGCTGAATAGCCAAGTGTGATCCCCGTCCAAGAGCAGTTTCAGGTACGTAGGAAGTTAAACAGTACAATGCATTTGTCTGCTCCTCTCAGACTCTGGAGGAGGCAGCAGTTTGTCCGGGCCATTGACTGCTGTTTGATCTCCTGGAGGATATCATTGGAGATCGATGCCGAGGAACGAGCTTTCCCTGACCCGGCCTGTCTGATGGTAGAGCGCCGACTCTGATCTCCCGCTTTGAGATGCTCCCAGAGGCCTCTGTAGCTTGTGTGTGTGTGGGGGTTTTTTTTCCAGTTTTTTTTTAAGAGTAAATCATTTCAAATAAACATTGTGCTAATCAACAAATCACAAACCCAAAACAACCCCTTACATACAGTACCAAAGTTATAGTGTGTTTATAGAGGTTTACGCTGTGATATCTGAGGGAACAGTCGTTTTTTTTTTTTTTACTGATTAAATCCAGAGTTTCCAATTATCTAGCCATTTTCTTGCCATTTCAAATACAGTAAGAGGGAATGAGCCAAGTGTGTTGGAGTTAATGAAAAATATCTTTAACCATGATAGATGCATTGAAACAAGCTGTGAACACAATATTTGTGTATCAACACCTCATAAAGTTGTTGTGGCGAACAGTGTCCTCTTTACACTGGAGCTGTAATGATTAATCAGTTAGTTGGTTGTCAGAAAATTAATTTGCAACTATTTTGATAATCATTTGAGAAAAAAAATGCCAAAGCTTCCCCAGTTTGTGCTTCTTATTTGTGAGGATTTGCTGATTTTCCTTATCTGACGTGATTGTAAACTGAATTTCTTTGGGACAAACAAGATGTTTGATGACTTCAGATCAGACGTTACGTAAATTGTCATGTTCATTTTTCACAGTTTTTTGTAATCAATTAAGGGATGAATGGAGAAAATAATCGACAGATTAATCAATAATGAAAATATTAGTTGGTTGCAGGCCGGATTTACATATCCAGACGACACAAGGCAACATTAGCATTCGTTTCAAGTCATGCTCCTGTCCAGCTGGTGAATGCAAGTTCAATATTCAGGTTGAAAACCAAAACAAGGAGCTGTCAGATGCTAATCTATTGCTAGTATAAAAATATTAAGAGGTGTAGCTTCAAATAATATTGACTAATGTAAACCGGAAAGTACATTTTCAAATCAAATTGGAAATGTTTTAAAGCTGATTAATGGATAGATCACGCCCATCATTGAGTGCGAGCAGAGATTACATACAGTCAGACCCTTTGCTATGACACTTGAAATTTAGCCCGGCTCCCTCTCATTTCTCTTGATTATCCTCGTGATGTTTCTACACCTTGGAGAGAGGTATATTTCCCTGCACATATAGTTCTTCTTCTTCTTCAGGATTTTGTTTTGATTTTCCTGCTCTCTTTCATTTCCTCGTTTGTGGGCGAAGAATGAAAAATAAATCTCGGTGTATCACTCCACCGCTCTTCTGTAGGACATATCATGGTGGCAATAAAAAGCAGTAAAAATTCCCAGTGGAGTAATGGAGATGGAGTTGTTTGATGGTAATTATATTTTCGCCACCTTTTCCCAGCCTGGTGGTGAGGGGGATGATTCGCTTTGGGTTGTGTGTGGGTGTGTGTGTGCGTGTGAATGGATGCATGATCCAGTTAGAGTGCTGGGGGACTGAGAGACGGCGCTCTCATATAAGGTTAGCCTGGAATTTATGATCCTGAGATGCGACAAGAGCTAATTTAGAGCGGCGGGAATGAAACTTATAGACCGGGAAACCATGATTCTTTCATTTTCAGCATTAGAGGACACACACTCTCTCTCTCTCTCACACACACACACAGACACACTTGAGATGGACGTGGTGGAATTATTTTATGTCTCTGCACTGAGCCAGTGTATTTTGACTGAATTTTTACTCTCACCTATTCAGTTTCTGTTAGTTTTATTTCCAGTTGGGAAGTGGACCACAGTTAACAATAGAGCATTGTGGTTGCATTTTTCTTTCACTTACTGTCACAAGTCGAAAGCACTTTTATTCCAAAAATAAGTTTTACTTGATTCTTTATTCAACGTTTTCTTCAATCTTCCCTCTTGGCATGTACCAAAACCTTCTGCTACGACCGGCCTGAGCAATACGGAGCAGAGCTTCACAAAAAAAGGGTTCAGCTGATGTTGGTGAGGTGCATACCTTCCTGTCAGTCAGACTCCATGTTGTAGTTTGGTGGCTTTGTACAGGTTTGGTCAGTAAATATGTCTGTGAAGTCCTGGAAAATCACTCAACGCAAGCGTTAAGAGACTGAGTCATGTCCGCATTCACTCAGACTGTGATCAATCCAAACATCAGCGCTCTCCGTTTAAATATATCGGCTAAACAGCGTAATATTGGGTCCATGCAATGTTGGAAACATTACATGTCAGCCAAACAATACGAAACTATGTTAAATGTACTTTAGTCATCAGGGTGAATTGATCACCAGAGCACAGAGTTGTCAAAGTGCATAAAATAACATTTTTAACTTGAGTATTTTGTTCATATTCCTCATTGTTTTGCTGCTCATTGCTGCTTGCTCCTTGTATTATTTGATAGTTGAAAAAATATCTTGAGTGTTTGGGCTGACGGTCCAACAAAACAAGCAGCCAAACGCTTAATAGAGAAGATAATTGGCAGGTTAATCAATAATGAAAATAATAATTAGTTGCAGCCCTAATAAAGATTATATTGCCTGGGTAGGATGACACCCTCAGCACCCATTCTTCCTACAGCTATTGTTCAGTTGACTCTACACATAAATTAGCCTGTACAGTACCTACAGGGCAGGAAGGAAGAAAGTCTGGAACAAAATCAACAAAAAGCCTAAAAAAAAACAGAATCCAGGAGAGGAAAAAGAGAAATATAGGAGAGAGAATGGAAGGGTGATGAAGGCCAGACCCTTTCGCTGAGTGCTCAATCAGCCGGAATAAAGTAGCAAGTCGGTTTCTTGATGGCAAAGGGGAACCGAGAAGAGGGAAAAGGGCACAGCAGAAGTTGAAAGATGAGGGGATGAGAATCGTAATAGATGTTCTTCTCCATTTAGTTCAGGTTCATGCTTTTTCCAGCCGCCCGGTGTCTGCAGAGATGGACGGTGGTCCGCTGGGGTCAAGCAGAGCCGTCAGCTGTGGTTGTAACCTCTCTGACTGTCTGAATGGAGGGTATTTTTCCCCTCCACTTATCTGAGTTGTCTTTTCCAGTCCCGATCTGTGCTCAGGGTCAGGTACACAGGGAGCTTCTGTGTACGAAATATGAGGACAGCCTGCTGTTCCTATAGAAGTAGAGAACAGGTGGAAAGTACAACCCCTCTGTGATGTTATAAAACACTGTCCTGACTTGAAAGAGAGCAGAGCTGCATAATATGGACAAAGTATTCAGTGTGTGGAGAATTATTTGCAGTGTGACGAAATCAAAATAATTAGTTTTAATTTTATGTTTTTTAAAGAAAATACGTATGTATTCTACAGACAGACACTCAGTAATAGCCTTCACTGATTTGTATATTTCTTACCATTTCATGTTAATTTCTTATTTCAGGAATAATTATAACAATAATACATTACGCAGCACTAACAGGAATCTTTATCAGAACACAGGATATTAAAACATTCAGACATGATCTCTGCAAAACTGGTGATCAAGTACACAGATATTCTGTACATTCACATGTACATAGAGCACGTGGTTTGTTTCAGGTGAGGTCAGAGGTATGAGAAAATGTCCGAGGAACAAATCATTGTCTAATAAACCCTATGAGCATGAGAAGAACGTGCAAAAGAGTAACATGGCAAAGCTTAACACGTGGAAACGTGGATTCTGAACTTGAGCTCACCATCCTCTCCCTGGTTTCTCTTGTCTCGTGCAGGTGGCCTTCCATACGAATTTAAAGTGGTGATCGCTGGGAACCACGAGCTGACCTTTGATAAGGACTTTATGGCTGAGCTGGTTAAGCAGGATTACTACCGATTCCCCTCAGTCTCCAAACTCAAACCAGAGGACTTTGACAATGTCCAGTCGCTCCTCACAAACTGTGTGTACCTGCAGGACTCGGACGTCACCATAAAGGGATTCCGGATATACGGGACGCCATGGTAAGGGCACCGGCTGTTCTCTTTCTTTTATCCTCCATCCATTACTTCGCTCATCACTTTTTGTGTTCCATAACCGCTGAGTCACATTTCTGTCTCGTTGTGTGTGCTGTGAATCCCTGAGGCGAAGGTGTGTCTTCCCCTCTGTCGGCGTCTGGCTGTTTTCCAGATCCCCTCTCTGCAGTAACTCTGTACTCTGCTGTACGCTCTCAGTGAGATGCCTCTCTTACATGCAGGGTGCTATTCCCAGCTCGCATATTCCTTTATAAGCTCAGGACCTTCGCCTGCTCCCTGGGCTTACGTTACACCTGTGTTTTGACACGAGGTTAAGTGATACGCGTGGTACCGGGACACTGTCAGTAAGCTCTCAGGTGTGGAAAGAACGCTGCAGGGAGAGTGTGTATGCTCGAGGAACGGTGTAAGCAGCGTGTATTCATCAGACACAGGCAGGTGGGAGTGTTGTTAAAGTGAGAAGTGTTCGTGCAGAGAAAATACTTGTAGTCATGATGGAAGAGAAAACTCTCCTGAGATCACTCCTGCGTTTACGGATGCATAAGTTATCACACAGTTTGAAATGAGAATCTGCGTTCGTGGATTAGTTTAATTTCAAAGCTGATTTCAACAATCATTTTGTTGCTGTATTTAAAATAAGTCTTTCCCAAGGATTTACCAAAATCCAGTATTTTTAGTGGATCATTTTTTAAAGGAGGCTGTGATACTTTTGCTAATTAATTTTCAACTTCCTCGTTAAAATAAAACACACCCTTGACTTGAACATAAGAAAACATGAGTTTAGTGAGATAAATATATCAATCATATGCTAATATTTACCACACAAACTCACTGTACATTAAAGCAACAGCATAAAATGAAACCTGCAGTATATCCATTAATCATCATCAAGCTCAGTCAGTATCATCTTTATCACAGTTTGTAGTTCAGTAAATTGGTCTGGAACAATGTCAGCTAGTGATTTAGTCTTTAAAAATGTCAAAAATATTTAATCTTAACACCTTAAAGTTTTTTTGTTTTTGTTTTTTAAAAATTGCTCACATATTCTGGCCAAGACTGTAAAATATTGCAATGATATGAGACAAGAAACTGGAGCTGAAGCTTAAAATGATTTTTGTTTTTCTAAATAAATAACCCAAATTTAGAGGGGATTCTTTCCCCATCAATTGATCTATTAGTCAATTGAGTTCCCAATCATTCAGTATTAATTATGAGATGGCACAAAGGTCACTGAAATCCCAAAGATCTCTGCAGTAGAAGTAATCTCAGACCGATGCACATGGTTTTGCCAATACATTACTGTGTCTCCAGTGATCGTTCATTCTCATCTGTGTGATGCCCTCTCTTTGCTTTGGTAGATAGTCCAGTAGATAAAGCTCTGTGGTTGAGTGTGAACTGGGTTCGTCTCACAGTGTTTGTACAGTCTTGCGGTCTGACCTCGGCTTGCTTGTACTGCAGCTGTGTGTGTTTTGTTGTGCGACGGTTGAGGCTGTAACTTGTCCCCCTGTCCCGCTGTGACTCTCTGTGCTCTCTCTGGGCAGTGGTTCTCACAAGTCTGCTCCAGACTTAAAATAACTATTTAGGTCACACCTTCATCCTTTAGCGGCTATAATTAGCAGGTTTGCCGCCTGGTTTCAGAAGAGTGGCGGAGGACAGCGGCGAGGAGGAGGCAGGGGGCAGATCCCAGCATTCCTCAGACATCACAGCAGCTGGAAGAAGAGATTACCCTCTCTTTTTCCTCCATCCTTCCTCTCTTCCATCCTTCTGTTTGAAAGAGGAAGGATGCCACCCCCCTTTCCCTGGTGGGTGTTTAGCGTGAGAGCTGGTAAGTGTCTGTTGTGACAGCTGGGGGTCTCATGAGAGGCGGAGTGGACAGCTTGGCTGCCCCCCCCCCATCACCCCTCCTCGGCTTCCTCACCTCCTTCACACCCATATGCCGTCGTGGCCTGAGGTCTGGCCTGCTTGTCCAGTGTGAGGTCTCACTTAGCCCCGTAGTGACCCCTCACTTCATCAGCAGCTCACCAGCTCGCCGCCTGGGTGGCCGAGCTCCTCCCAGTCCTCGGCGGTCTGCTGCTGTTGCTGCTGCTGCTGCAAGTCGAGACGCGACAGCATCACTCAGGAAATGTAGCGTGTAACTACCACATGATAAACGCCGCTGTAGCTGCAGTGGGCTGCTCTGTTGCTGCTGCAGAGCCACAGTAAAGTGTTCTTGGTTTTCAGCTGGCCGGCCAGTTCTTTGCATCTCATCACACAGTCACATTCAGTGGTGGAAAATGTATTTAAATCTTTAGTAAAGTCCTGTTTTCAAAATGTTACTTCAGTAAATATGCAAAATAAATGTACTTAAGTACGTAAGTAGTTCAGAAATACTGATTTTGAAGCTTAAAGCTAACTATGCGTAGCATAAATATTAATTATCTTCCTTTTTTGAGTGTTAAATTATTGATGACTCTGCCTAAATAGCAAAACAATGTTTTGATGTTGTAGATAATTCTCATAGTGGTTGGTCTCACTGCTCCATATATTGTTTAGTAGTTTAATCAGTAAAAAATGGCTCCTGTTTTATAAGCTCATCGTCTGTTTGCATGTTGGATTTTACACTGACAAGCTGTAACTACATCTGTCAAATACTTGACGTTTAATATAATATTTTCCTCAGGAAGGTTAACGTAAATCTGTGATGCCACGCAAAGTGGAGATACAACCTGTACCTCCACATTGTACTGTAATGGAGCAGTAGAGTTAATGTGCTTTGTTATGCTCCATTTCTGTGTATTTAGCAGGTTTTAGGGTCTTTTGGTTTTATGACAATTTGCCGTTAGCTTCTGGGTTATGGCTGCGTACAGGAAAATACCAACCAACAGTCTTTTGGAGTTTTTTTTTTCTGTTTTTAACCCCAAATGCCACAAATTTTAGAACTTCTTGAATGTTTCGGAACATGTTTATGTCCCACTCTGGTCCAGCTCAAAAGGAAAAAAATGTCAACAACAAAAACAGAATGCCATCAAAAGGCTGTTTCCATGTTTCTCTCCTCTTTGTCAAGAAATCAGCTTTGATTGTTTTTGTCCTATAGAGCTGTATTGGTCCTACTTTGAATTAAAACTCTTTTCTGTATACAACATGGCCGAACATGACAACATAAAATACAGTGCTTAGATTATGATCAACTTTAATATTTTCTTTACATCTCCTTCGTTCGTTAAATCCACTGAAATAATTAATTATTTCAGTGGATTTAATGTTTAGCGAAACACATTAACTGCCGGATCAGTCAGTCAGATTTCCACCACGAGAGCAAGCAGGACTCTTTAAGTTTTGAAATCTCTTGGAAGTCGTTGAAAAGCAGCGGGTTACGGACGTTTACACACAACAGCGCTGAAGGTTTTCATGTGTTCAAGATGGGAGGAAAGATTCTGCCCCGATTCCCCACTGACTGATTAGCAACATTACACCCTTCTTTCCATCGCTGCTCCCACCACTGCCATTATTTTTTATTAATCCATCACTTGAATGTCTGTTTTAAAGGTCTCATGGATAAAAATGACATTCTGCTGCAGCCCTTTTCAGACACAATCCATTTCATAATTATCTGTGGCAGGTTGTCGGTCCAGCACGTGGCCATTTACAGCGGAAAGATCTGGATCGACCACTGATTCGGTGCAATGTGTCTTTGTCTGATGCCCTCTCATTAGGTCCGAGTGCGGGCTAGTAAAGGAGACTTGTTTTCACACCATCTCAGTAAAAATCTGCACTTTCCCTCGCTGGTAGTTTCAACTCTTAATCTCCTAAAACTGAGAAAGTAAAGTCTGTTCTGAACTCGGGTCTTCGGAGATCGAGGTGGATTTGACCGAGGCTGAGCTTTCTCACTGACATAGCCTTTTGGTATCTTGAATATGTTTTCACATGGAAATTGTGCCAACAAGTTGCCTCACTTAATTAATCTCACCAGAGTATTGGAAAAACCAGTTATCTTAATAAAAAAAAAACAAAAAAACACTGATCTGTTGAAGAAAAAATGGTCCCAGATGTTAGAAATCTGAGCTCTCCTCGCAATGTGGGTTTATTGCTGGAAAATAATTTATTCAGAGATGAGATTTGTGTAAAAAGAAAAGATTTAAGCATAGTAATGGATCCAATTCCCTTAAGTTACTTTGCTTTTATTATGTTATTGTCAATCATGGGTTAAAAATTCAAGTTTTCTTTACTTTCATGATATAATTTCATAAAGTAAGGAGACTCCTGAGACTCAATCAGTGAGAAATGTAGGTAAGTTTTTCCATTCCCCCTCCAAAAAAAAACAACAGGGCTCTAATATACAATTATGTAAAATTTAGAAAAGCGTCTTAGAAACTGAAACTAGCAAATATTTACAATTTTTGCTTGAAAATATTGCTCAAATGATAATTTTGTCAATAAACTAATTGACTCCTCTCAGCTGTTAAGTTTATGACCAAGACATTGACGAGGTGTATCCAGATGTTCGTTTCAGTTCTGAAACTAATTTCTCCTTGATCTGTCCTTATTGAGTTAATCGTTTTATAAGACATGTTGAATACTTTAAAATGCTCCTGATCCCGATACTGTGTTGGAGTGAAACTCTGTTCTGACTCAGTTCACTCCTGCTCGGAGTGAGAGCAGCGCTCCATGAAAGACACACAACACACACCGTTTAATGACAGATGCTTAACAGACCGAATACCTGAAGCTCCCCTCCCCGTACTCACGCACTCCTACGCACACACACACACACACATTGTGGAAAAATGAGCGGGATCTGCACCATGTCAATCAGAACTCTCAGAGAGGGACTGAAGGTCTCCTGAAGCCGGACGTGTTTGGATTTTATTCACATCATTAACTCCTTCAGCACCAGGCAGTAAGATTTTAGGCAAAGTAAAACTCAAAAAGTACTTTTGTTGAACTTTAAACCCATGTAATGTATTTATTCATCTTTTTTTTTTTTTTTTTTTAATCTTCTGTCTCTGATCTAATCTACTGGTTTTAATGCCAGATATGAATTTCAGTTTTTTGGGTTTTTTTGTTTTTTTGTTTGCCCTTTGTAAATGCTGAACACTCTGTCACATAGTCAGCTCAGACATAAATACAGACGGTGAGACGGCAGGCAGGTCACAGATATGTGAGGAATCCTGCTGGTTTTACCAACTCTGATAAGCTGCTGACTGATTCACGGCAGAGACGTATGAGCAGGGGAGAGAGAGAGGGAGAGACAAAGACCTCCTCCATCCTCTATTCTCTCTCACTCTGTAGGGATTAACCTGTTTTGTGATTCTGGGCTTGACCACAACTTAACTCCCTGGTCGAGAGTCAAACTGTTGCTGCTCCCTCTGCAGCCTCCTCCCCTGATCCTGCCGGCCCTCCTCCTCCTTCTCCTCCTCCTCTCCTCCTCTGCCTGATCCACTAGGGAGGCACCATCCTCTCATCCTGTATTCTCGCCTCCTCTCCTCTACAGTCATTTTTTTTTTTCATTGCGTCTTTCTGCTCCTCTCTTATTCCGCTGGCACTACAGCTTCCCCCCCCCCTCTCTCTTGTCTCCCTTCTCCTCATCCCTTTTCTTTCCTTCTCCTCTTCCTCTTTTCTTCTTCATTTTCTTTGTGTCACGTCCTCTCCTTTCTTCACAGTACTTACTCTGGTTCCTGTTAACCAGTGAAATAGCAATCAGTGTTGCTGGTTGCTTTATTCAGTCTGTTGGCTTTGGTGCGTGTGTGTGTGTGTGTGTGGCTTGCAGAGGCGGCAGATTAAATACGACTGCCCTCATTTGACTCTCTGAAGCTCACCTCAGGGGAAACCCGGAGGGGCAAATGCAGATTTTAGTTTTATTCATGTATTCATTTTTCACTGTAAAGGTCAGCCGTGTGTGTGTGTCTGAGTGTGTGTGTGTGTGCGAGCGAGAGAGAGAGAGGTAGTCATACACAGTGATGTTTGAATATTGGCATGATCAGCCTTGTTTTTGTAATGAGGAGGGTAGAGATCTGTGAGGTCTGTTTTCCCCTCCTCTCCCCATCTGTCTCTCCGTCTCTCTGTCTGCACTATATGTCCAAAAGTATACGACCCAGTCCACATGCCTTTGATTACCTTTCGTCCAGTTAAGGAAAGTCTTAATGCTGAAGCATACAGTCATATTTTAGACAACACTGTTTCAGCAAGACAGTGCCCCCGTGCACAAAGCGAGGTCTGTAAAGAAAGAGTTTTCCCAGTTTAGTTTGGAAGAACTTGGCCGGCCTGCGAAGAGCCCTGACCTCGACACCCCCTCCAAGCACCTTTGAGACACACCAGAACGAGCCAGACTTGATCAGCATTTGACCTCACTCGTGCTCTTGTGTCTGAATGTTAGCAAATCCCTGCTGCCAAGATCTGCCGGCAAGACTCTACAGAGGAGCGGAGGCTGTCATAGCCGCTGACTAATGCCCATGGTTTCGGAACGAGAGGTTCGGTTAGCACATTTGGGTGCAGCATCTGGGTGTCTGCATACTTTTGTCCATGTAGTGTATGGCAGGAAAGACCTGTTACTTACCTCCATCTCTCTCGGGAAATGGCCTTTTGTTGAGTGAACATCCTGAAGCTGTAAAGTAACGACCACCCCTGACTCACACACACACACACAAACACAGGTTTATGGCCTGTGTTATGGTAAAATGCAATTTGAAAAGACAGACCGAAGGCAAGCGGTCGCAGTATTCTTTTAATTAACTGGACATGTGTAAACCCTCTGATCTCTCATCTGACAATAACAAGTCAGAACAACAAGATTTAAAAAAAAAAATGCTGCGTAAATCTGACAGAAACAAAATAACCTGAAACCACAAAGACACTAAACAAGGAACAAGATTTAAAAACAGTTTTTAAAAAGCTTTTTTGTTTTATGCGACAAAAGATCTGTTTATATTAAAACTGCTGCTGAAACATACAGGGTATCTGCAGGTCTTAAACATCCTTAATTTACATTAAAATGTCAAAAACATCATTTCCAGGCCTTAAAGATCCTAATCACAACCTAAACAAATGATCTGTTGATAATCGACTTTTCCTGTAGCATTTCTTGCAGCTTTTTTTGTTTTGTTATTTAAAAAAAAATACAGA
Organism: Toxotes lorentzi; assembly: GCA_037833715.1. Classification (NCBI taxonomy): domain Eukaryota; kingdom Metazoa; phylum Chordata; class Actinopteri; family Toxotidae; genus Toxotes; species Toxotes lorentzi. The sequence continues at coordinate 26,689,921 of JBBMJY010000001.1, read as the reverse complement.
TCCCTGTTTGAATGTAGGGTGGCTGATAAGGACAAAATTAATATCACTAAAGTATTAAAAAGCACATGAAAATTGCACAGTCTACACAAAGGGTCTTTGTGTTCTCATAATCATTTATTTCAGCATGAACCAGGATGTTTTGGCATGAGAATACACCGATCTGCCACAACATTAAAACCAGTTACCAGTTATAGTGTTGTGGCTAAATGGTGTATATCTACACCATATATAACATTAAAACCAGTACAAACGGATGAAAGGTGAATTGGTGCTCAGCATTACCCCCACACTGAACCTGAAATACTAATCTGTCTACTTAATGTGCTTCACTCACCTGTAATCCCAACTCACTCTGTCACAAAGTCATTTAAGCTCATTTTTACTGCACTGCTTAAATTCTTAAGCTTGCTATTTGTGCCCAGAGAAAAACAGTGAGTGATTTTGAATTCGTCTGTGCTGTTATGTTCTTATTTTCCGTGTACTGGGATGGCTCTCAAACACGTGAGTTAAAGTGAATACAGGCATATTTAACTTAATGCTTCTTTCATCCGTCCACGTCGCTGAGATCTGACATTTGTGTCGGCTGCTTTTAGCTTAATCACCCCTAAGTCACCTCTTTGCCGGCGCCAGCCTCTGTCAGTTTATGTTGGCCGTCTGCCCGCCACACACACTCTTCACACAGCAACACACACACACACACACACACTGGTTTTCTCTGTCAGAGTGCGAGCACATGGCAGCGCTACCTCCGATGAGGCAACGGGCTCTGACAAATGTCCGTCACTGAAAAGTCAAGGGCTCGGTGTTCGCTCTGCCCTCGTTTCTCTCACTTTGCAGAGAAATCGTTCGGTGAAACTTTCTGAAACTCTGAAGTGGCACATGATGAAACTGTGGAGCAAACGGAAATGGGGATTTATTTCTTTTTTCTAATTAAGCATTTGCCTCCCAAATTGTACGTGAACACTGTGAACTATGAAATTTGAAAATTAGGAGGAATGGCATTTTTTTCCTCAACACCATCCGATTTCACTCAGTGTTCTCAGTAATAACCTTTAGTTTCCTGAGCTACAGTAGAGCGATTAATCAGTCATTCTTTTTAAAATTGTATAAAGAAAGAAAAAACACTGTTAGCACCTAATTCCCACTAAAATTTGTATATATTGTGTTTTACCATCTCTGTGATCAGATAAACAAACAAACACTGTTTGTCAGGCTACAACAAAGGCAGCTTTATTTATTATTTTTTATTTTATTTTTCAGCTTCCAACAAAACTTTTCCAGTCAGACAACAGTGTCACATTAATTACACTAATATTTCAGAATTAATGAGATGATGATTTATTGATGTTAAATTGTGGCACCTTTACTTAATGGAGCATAAAATAGAAATCGTCAAGCATCTGTTAAAGGGGCCCTATTGTGCTGGGTGAGGTGCGCTTGTATGTGAATGTTGTTGTTGTTGTCGTTGTTGGCTGTGTTTGGTTCACCTATGGGTGCCGGTGCAGCTGCAGGTGGTTGTCAGGTTACAGATGAAGGGGGGTTCAGACTGTATGGAGCCTCCCACAGCTGCTGATGTAGGCTTGTTGGGGGAGGAAGGTGTGCTGGAGGTTTGTTCTTGCAGGCCGTCCAGGTCGTCAGCTGTATCTGGTGTGTGTGTGTGTGTGTGTGTGTGTGTGTGTGTGTGTGTGTGTGTAAAGTGTTTCCCAGTGTGTGTCAGGGGTTGAATGAGAGGGTTAAGTGATGGATTTGTCATCGCACCCTCACTCTCTGCAGCATGACGGCTCACAGCGTTCCCTGCTAAATGACTCACCCTGCGTGCACCCACACACACACACACACACACACACACACACACACACACACACACACATACACATATACTGGCACATATGTACACACACACAGGTTGATTGTCAAATGGTCATTATGCAACAAAAACATGAAACAGTGCAAAATTTTAAAAAATGCAGCAAACTGGAAACCAACAAACACACACACACACACACACACACACACACAGTAGGTCCTCGTGAGTTACTCAGTAATCACCCTGACTCCTCCTGGCGACCCCACCCCAAGATGAGCCCCCAATATGTCAGAGGGAGAGTGATGGGTCCTCGCCATCGTTTAATAAAACTCTCCTCCGTGGCCTTGTGTGCATCAGTCAGCGGCCAGACAGGCTGAGGTCTGCCACGCGACGGCCGGCAGCTCCATCAAACACCACCGGGCCTTGAAAAGGGCCGACGCAGCCAGAAATCCTGCTCTGGATCCACACCATGAGATTCACTGAAAAAAAAACAAGCAGCTGTTGAGTTTGGTTTTTATGTTGGATGCAGTCCAAATCAAGGCGACATATCATGTTGCAAGCGATTTACTTGAATATAGAATACTTTAAAACGGCTTCTCAAAAAGCGGACTTCGCTCAGCCAGTTGACAGACTTCCTGTACAGTATATGCTCATTTTCAAGAAACAAAACTAGGTTTTATTTTTTTTAGTCTAATGTCATGTCAAAAATATTTTCCTCCACAAGAAAAAGAAATCTTCCAACAGGGACAAATCATGCTTTAATTTTTTTTCCTTTGCTTTGTTCCGTTCCATTTTCAAGCACTTTCTTACCAATTGCAAATCAAGACACGCTGAGAATCGTGTTGACATTTTCTTGACACTTGTGGTGAATCCAATAAAGGACAGATTAGTCATTTAGTTTGGTATTGATTTGGAAGCATCTCTAGACGTCAGGATTTTGGACTGTATCGATTGTTATTTTGGGCTGAAGAGGTGCTGTAAACCTTGAGTTTGTAGTATTTGTCTTTGGTTTGTGTTAGAAAAAAGCTGAAGTAAACAGACCAAAAACTATCCTCGATTTTGATATTTATAGGTAACCTCTGACCTCGTGCTCTGCTGTGGATAATGAATCATTTCAAGTCTCTAATCTGTTTATGTCGGCTGCCTCTCTGTGAGGTCTCTCACCTCGACTGTAGTGTAAGCCAAAAATCGCGTGCGGTGTGAATAAAAGTAATAACGTGAGAGCGAGACAGCTGCGTTTCAGCCGGCGGTGTGTTTCCGCTCTCGAGTTGTGTAGCAGACTGTTAGCGCTGCTCTGAGGTCAGATCGGTGTTTGTCGCCGGTGGTGTGGACAGACTATGGTTACAGTACATGCAGAGCCTCCAGCTGGAAGGTAATTGTTCCTGTCGGTTTGCATGTCTGTGCTTGTGTGTGTGTGTGTGTTTTTGAGAGTGTGAGGGAGCTTGGTCGACCCTGTCTTAGATGTCGTCGGGGCCTTGTCCCTTTGACGGGGTCATTAAAGAAGGATGGCGAACACCGTCTGCCTTCTTCTGCTTGTGTGACCACACTTCTGGAAACGAATGGATATAAAAATGTGCATGAAAATAAATCTAGAACAGTCTCTTAAAAAAACCTTAAAAGAACAGGATGTTTTTTCACCTAATGTTCCAGTCGCTGAATTGTTGCTCTTTGTCTGCATGTTGTGACATAAATGTGCAGAACTGGCAGTTACACGAGTCGCCTGCCTCTTCTTGTCACCTAATATGGTTTCCATCTTTTATCTGGAAGCTCTTGATTTTCTCCGCAAGTGTGAGAAACACGCATCCATCTGCGGCAGCCAGACACTTAATGGCAGGCTAAAAGGAAATGCATCTCATCTTCAGCTAATTCTGGTTGCAGTGTGAACAGAGACGTTTCTTGCCATGAAATTTTCATTTTGTCAGGATCCACGTCTCGGTTTCTGACTCATTCAATCATATTTCTGATCATTTAGCGAAATAAAGGATTATGACAGATCAGTCTGTGCCAATAAAATGAGTCTGTGATATCAGACCGTACTATGAACTATGAATTTCTGGTCAGATTCATAGTCTTGTCATTCTTTGCTTATATAATTTTTGATTTTGTTTTTTAAAAGACTGTATTTAGGCAAACTTCTTGTGTTTTAATGATACTGAACATTTAAGGCCTTTGTCTTCTTTTGTTAAATGAAAGAAAAAAGGGTTTGAATAGAAAAAACATGTTTGTATCACCACTAACGGAAAATATTCAAATAAGTAATTACATAATTAATTTCTTACTACTGTAAAAATGTGTCAGATGTTTCTGTTCAGTTCATGATGATGCAGAACCTATATTAGGGATGTGTACAGCTACAAACGCATCACGTCTGGCACAACGCATTGCGATTGTGTTGCTCGGTGTGTGTTTGTGCGTGTCCATATGAAACAAACCACATGAAGAAGAACAGCAGTGGGTTTTTCAGGAGTGAAGCATGTAAACCTAATCAACTCCAGGAAACGGCTCCAGAGCTTCAGGGTTTCTGGGCAGGAGGCGAATGTTGACATCTGACAGCCAGCGGTTTCTCGCTGTCTACGAAGTTGCAGTGACAAAGCTGTTGACTCGCAGCCTGCAGTGTCTGACCTCCGAGGTTGACGTGCCGCTACAACCCTCTGAGTCCATGTGACTTCTGTTTACAAGCTTTGGTTCACTTGTACTTGATCAAATACATCAAGGGACTCTTTTACACTGAGACCTTTTTTCCCCTTTTTTGTAAGCATGATAAATGACTTTCTTCAGCACAGCTGCTCCCTCTACCTCAACCACCAGCGTCCTCAAAGACCTTTTTTGTTCTTCTTCACTGTGTCTCCAAGAAAACACACCAAGGTCCGGTTCCACTTTGCAAAGGTCAACAGCGTCCCTTTGTTCTGGTGAACAGATATAAGAGGCACACAGGGAAGTTCACCTCTCCACCTCCAGATTTTTTTTATGTTTTTTCTTTCCACTAACATGTTTGGTCCTCCGATGCTGGCCTTGTGCCTTCAGAGTGGCGTCCCCCGCTTTCACTGCGCTGAAAGGACTCTGAAGATGGAAAGCGGATGGAAAGCGTCTCCTCTTCCTCCCCTCCCATGTCATTGAATGGATAAATGCGTGGAGGCCGCCGTTTTTTTCTTGAGAAGACAAAACTTGGAGAGGAGGGAACTGGGAGGAAGAGGGAAGGAGACGCAGGGACTGGTAAGAGAGGAGGACAGGTTAAGGAGGTGGAGGAGGGGGCAGGGAGGCTGACGGGGGCGGCTCGCCTTTCAGCCCGTTTCACAGTGAATGGCTACCTGCTTGTGTCAGTGGTTGCGTGGTGACCTTTGACCCTGAGGCTGGCGGGCTTCAGTGGCAGCGTCAGCTTTAATTAGAGAGCCACACGACCACGATGCTCCGCAGAGCATCTGATCCTCCGCTGCAAACGTTCAGGCTCAGGCTGGACGAGGCAGAGGGGACGACAGATGCATGTAAGCGCACACACTCAGAGAGTTAGATCATATAGTACCAATAGAGGAGGACATGAAGAGAAGGGTTTGGTATCATGTAGATTTTTATCAATACTGGTTTTAATTCCACTCATTACATTGTTCTATTAAATCCTGCTTCTTGTCATTCCTGAAGAAACTAAAATGTTGAACAATATGATTTTCAGATCATTTTATTTTATCCGTTGCATTTTTACTGGGGACATGTGGAATATATTTCATGATGTCCTTGCAGTGAGCCCCACGTGTGCATGTCGACTTGCTACCATTAGAAACCAGTTGGATGTGAATGATGTTATGAGTGCGTATCAAAGTCTTCTGAATGTTTCGGAGGATGTTTGGAGCTGCTTTTTATCATCCTGTTCTTCTCACCTAAGAGCAAAGTTGTGAGTCAGTTTGGATTAAATGTTATCCGTTAGCTGCTTGTTGGAGTGTTTCTGGGTATTTTTATGTCAGAGGGGCTGAAGTTTTTGGATTTTGCCTCTGTGCGTCTGAGGAATGGCTAACCAGGCTACTGCTCTGTGAGAGCTATAAGATTACCTCTGTTGTCTTCAGATTTGCAGATGCTTCACTCTTAACTTAATCATGATGGATGGGACGATTCCCGCAGCAGCAGAGCAGACCATGTCTTTATTGCACTGATGCACTGAATGCAGTGTAAACTGTGTCCTCTGCAGATTAGAGACATTAGCTTCAGGTTCTGGGTCGGGTTTGTTCAACACAATATAGGTGCATATGATTAAGGTTTCAAGGTTGCTTGCTTTGCATAATTAGGCAATGCAGTGCATTCATATTTTTATTTTTTGACTAACAAGTGTTTAAATATTCATTCAGAAAGGATAACAAATATGCAAACCATGTAAAAAAGGTGTTACCGTCTGCACTGTGTGTTTTCTTAAGTAACACATTTTTGTGGGAGTCTGCGCTTTAGTTTTTTAGTTTTTTAGTTTGGGTATCTTGGTCTTGAGTGTGTAAGTGGTGGAGAGGACTGTTGGCAGGAACAGTCAGTATCTGACCCACAAAACTTCTTCCTGTAAGGAATCCTCTCTGTTTTCCTCTGCAGTCCAACTGCTGTAGTTTTCCTCCAGAGGCTACAGTCGGCCTTCAAAGTGTGCGGCATTTCCAAGAGGATTAATTAGATTAAACAGAGTGTTTGCTCGCTCCTTAAAGTGTTTGTGTTTCCTCCTGCAGGACTATGTATTTTTTTGTTGTTTTTTTTTCCTCTAAATAGAATAATCAGTCGCATTAAGGCATGATGAAGAGATTGGTGGGCGGTTCGGATCCTGTGGGACCAGGCTTCAGTTTGTGGCTGCAGTAAGAATCCACGCAGTGTTCATTTAAAGTGCGTGTGTGTGCATGTTAAACGTGCCCCCCGCCTTGTCCGTCCATTAGACCCCCCCCCCCCCGGATTCGCCTGATTGTAGCATGTTCATGTTTTTGAAGTCGGCAGTGTTTTTTCTGCTGAAGCACCTGATGAGAGGCAAACAATAGAGGCTCAAATGGAAGAGTGAAGTATAAAATACAAGACAAAGAAGGTAAAAGATTTTAAAGAAAATAGTAGCAAAAAAAAGAAAGGATTATTCCAGTATCCTTGTATCCTAGTCCTTGTTAGCGACTGTAAATCCCTGCTGTTTTCCTGTTTCGTCATTTCTCTAAAATCCTTGTAAAGCTACCTAAAGAGTTTCCACATTGTGTGAGCCTTTTGTCTCTCATTTTCACCTCCAGCCTCTGTTAGCTTGCAGCATACTGACTTTGGTTTGTTCACAGCGGAAGTGGAATTACCAGCCGTTAAACCTGAACAGGGATCAGCTTCCTCTTGCCAGCATCGCCTACGAAGGTGAAACTGGCAAAAAAAAAAAAAAAAAAAACTGGCCTCACAGCAGCAGCTTTTTTGCATCAACTGCAGCTTTAACCAGTGGAAGAATTACACCTCTTAAGAGTGTAGTTTTTCTAAAACAGAAACATTTCTCCCACACTAAAATATTTGTCCAAGCTCCCGTTTGAAACAATGCTTTTTGCCCCTGTGTGTGTGTGGGTGGGTGGGTGTGTGTGTGTGTGTGTGTGTGTGTGGTGATTGAAAAATATAGTGAGAACAGGAAAAGGAGACAAGAAACCTGGAAACGCTGGCGCAATCCTTTTTAATTAAACCAGGAAAAGATTGTTGTCGAGCAAATGGACTGAGATGTGAGAGAGGGAGAGGGAGCGAGGGATGAAAAGAAAGCCGGCGTTAGGAATACAGCGGGGGATTAAAGACAGTGAGCGAGTGTTACAGACCCCTGGCCAGCTTGCTGCTGTAATGAACATTAGGGCTGCGGCATAAATTTAATGACCTGTGAAACAAACTGCGTGGCTGAGACCAGTGCCTCTGAATGCTAAGTGGCTCTATTATTAATACCAGCTCAGAGATGCCACTGTGTAAACACACTGTAAGTCTCTTTCCCCTATGAGCCCCGTTAAACACACTGAGGCCGTGTGATGGCGCCGCACCGGCTCACCGCAGCTTTTCTGAAACGGGGTCACGTCTCTCTTTGTACCTGCAGAATTAATGGCACGTCGCCCGTTAACAGCGTACCTGCACTAACTAACAGGTTATGAATGGCATTGCAGCTAATGGCTGTGCAGGTTAGTCACCTTGATAATGAATAGCTTAGCGATGGGGCAGGTGAGCAAGTGGTAATAAATAGGTTCCATGCTGCTCACAATTTAGCAGGTTAGCGAGTGCGAGTGAATAGCAGAGTTCATCCTTTGCTGTTTGGTGACATGTCATCAATTTGTGCACAGTCTGTTCAAAGAATAGTGATTCAACCAGCAGATAGTTTATTAAAAAATTGTTTTAAACCAGAATTAGATTTTTATTTATTTCCACAAACTGAATTCAAACAAAGGACCTAAAAAATAACATGGAACGTAAAGTGCAGGGAGAGGAAAAACAAATCAAAGGGTTGATTCATTACCTCAACCTTAATAATATAAAAACAATATTCACAGTGTCAGAGCTGTGAGATTTTTTTAAGGAAGAAAAAAAACAGAGCTTAAAATATATTAGAACATGTTCTGACGGACTTAGAAAGAGAAAGATAGATACGGTAATTTTATGTGTTTTTTGTGTTTGGTCTTTTCAGGTTAAAATCTGTCACACAGGACGTGATGATGATCACACTTTAGGTTTGTTTGGAATCAGCAGAGGAAGATAAACGAGGATTACCACCACAGCTCCCTTTCATCTTATTAAACCTCTCATCTTGCAGCTCAGAAAGGGCCCTGGTGCAGTGATTGTGTTTCTGTATAGCAAGATTCAAAATGCGGTTGCCGTGACTTTTTATGCACTTAACAGGCCAGTCTGCAGGTATAGAGGCTGGAGCCCTGAGTCTGATTACTAGCAATGCAGGCTTAATCAAACGATCCAGCACAGGAGGGTGCACAGGGGAGACTAGGAAAGCCCAGAGCTAGCCAGATGTCTGCGACATGAGGAGGGATACATGACATGAGGACTCTGCTCGAGGCGATAAAATGCAATCACAACTCCCTGGAAGGGAGTCCAAGATGGCTCAGCAACCAGCCGGGGGAGTAGAGGTGGTCTGTCAGCAGACGGACCCCGGCTCCCCCCCTGAACCCGACCTCAGGCTACCTGCTCATTCAACAGAGAAGATGCTAAACCTCGGGGCTGCTCTTTCAGCAGGCAGGCGGCCGTGAGTTTCTGTCATTATCAGCACTGTGGTCATGGTTACAAAGGGAGCACATGTATGTCTCTGACATCTGAATCTGCCCATCTGTTTGTTTTTTCTTTGCTGTGTTTGTCCTGGTGTATATGTGTGTACACTGGCAGATCCCGGGGCCCAGCAGGACTCCATCTTGTTTTCCGTCCCATGCTGTGTCTCACGCTATGAGGGGATAAATATTTGAAAAGCAGAGGAAGCCCTGTGTCCCCAGCTGCTGTGGCCTGAGGTGTGCCAGCCCTGCATTAGCTGCACTCACTTTTACCACTGACTTTTTTTTTTTTATGTCTAAACATAGATTTCAGCTCAAAGTGTACCTCGCTGTCCCGGCCATTATTTTCTGTAGGGCTTGGTGTGAAAGGTCACCAACCTAAGTGCTGGTGCAGCTGAATTCAGCAGATGCAAAAAGCCCAGATGAATAAGTAATACCATCAATGACAACAAGTCTGGACACGACACTGGAGATGCTAAGTGCTCAAAGACTTTTGATAGAGAGAAAAGAGGTGCCAGCTCCGCTGAGTTTTCTTGCAAGTTTTAGAAGGAAGCAAACATAAATGATTTAAGATGGAGGGAAATGGGGGGAAAAAAGAGATAGGCAAAGGCTCGATCAGACTGTTCAAAGTCTTCTTTTTTCCCTTTTTTTGCAGTTCACAACCTCTGAAAGCAGCAAACATGTATAGCTTGGTATAGAGCATATCACAGTGGGTGAGGATTTTACACTACTGTATGTTCACAAGGGTTTGGTTACTTTGGCCTGTTTTTCATGTTTTGGTTCCCATTAGTGTGCTTCAGAGTTTGTGGAAGGCTGTTTCCTGTTTCAGTACGACAATGCCCCCGTGCACAAAGCCACCCCCTACGAGAATTTTTTTTTTTTTTTTTGATGTTAAAGAACTTGACTGACCTGAACAGAGCCGTGACCTTATCACCCAACATCAGTGTGGCATCTCACCAGTGCTGTTGTGTCTGAATGGGAGCAAATCTCTGCAGCCAGGTTCAGAAATCAGGTGAAAAGTGAAGCTGTTAGAGCGGCAGGATCATTAGTTAATAATAGTTTTTAGATGTTCATGTGATGTTTAGGCGTCTGCATACCTTTGGTCAGCTAATGTGTGAGTTACCACGCTGCCTTAACATTTTTGAGTTAAGTGAACTAGTCCTCAACAGTTGATTAAATTTTGTTCTATTCAGTTATTTAATCTGAAATTATTCTGAACTAAACCATTAAACTTGACCTTTCTTGAAACTGCCAAACTTATCTAATTACATAGAGTTAATGACAAAAGATGAGTTGATTTAATTAAGCAGGGGATGATATTTACACTGTAGGACAACTAGAACATCACAGAATAGCAAAGCTCTCTGGAAAATGGACTTAACATTCACCGCGGCCAGAACTGTTTTTCCGAGTAGTTTTGTTTTTTTGTTTTTTTTTCCAGTCCTCTCCACACACTCACGCACATTTCTCCCATTTTGTCTCCCACGAGCCACGTGGCTCATGAGGGAGATGTAGATTGTCTGTAGCGAGCCATCAATCATGGCGGTAACGACAGCTCCATAAACAGAAGGGCAGCCTACCTACTGGTTTCTGCTCAGCGGTGATAGCATTCACGTCGTCCTGCACCACTTCCCTTCCTTCCTGCTGACCTCTGCACAGTTTCAGTGGCAAGGACGGGGACTCTGCTTATCTCCACTCGCTGAATTTAGACCCCCGATGGCGGCGGTAGGAACACCCAGGTGTCAGCAGGGATGTAGCATCGTAAATAAAAAGGTGGGGAAACTGTGACCTCCATTCAGTGATCAGTGTCAGACCAACAACCAACAATAGACACAAAACGCAGCTGTATTTAGCAAGTATTTAAAGGAATATGTCACATTTATGGCAGAACAGAACTACGTATCAGCCAGTTTGGTGGCAACAAATCTTAAATTTCCATTTTAGATTAGTGTCTCTAATCAAGAAACCCACATGTGCTTCTGGATATTTCTGGATAACATCTTTTTTTCCCTCTAAAGATTTGCATTTCTTATTAACTTTGTGTGTTTTTGGTGTATACTCCACGGGTGAGTCTGCACAGCTCTTGAGTTCCTTTGTACGGGGCTGCCCTGTTTAGCCTTGTGCGTTTTGTTTTGTCTGTGTTCCGGCTCTTTGTACACAAACCCGTGAGAGACTAACAATGCCAGTTTGTGTGCTTTCCTGTGCCTATTGTTGCCACCGCGTCCCCGTGTCCTCACTAACATCCACTCGTTGTAAGGTCGAGACAATAACCATGAGCAGAGTGCCACGAATCTACACTGGCTTGACCCTGTGGCCCTTCCTGTTGCCTTTTAACACCCCCTTCTTAACCCTCCCCGCCCCCTTGACCTTTGACCTCTGCGGCTAAGACTGGTTGGCCTGTCATGTGAGGACAAGGCAGAGCCCTGGCATTTTGACAGGGCTCTGAGAGAGACCTGCTGCTTTCTTTCTCATCATCCTCAGGAGGAGAGTAATTCCACGCTGCAGAACAGACAATCACCAACACAATCAAAGCAGTAATGTCATTTCACAGCTTGTAGTGCGCTTTATTAATTATTTCAGTTTCCTCTTCATCCGACGGTGACAAAGAAAGCCAGCTAGTGGGAAAGCTGTGAAGAGAAACAAAGCCAAGGCCCCCGTATGTTAGAAAATCGTTTTCAAAAAATGCATGTTAATAATTAATGGCAATGTAAGTTGCACTGAGGCAAGGTGTAAAAGGTCTTTGCAACATTTTATTTGTTATAGCATTAAACTTCTAAAATGAATGCTTTTTATTGATTTGTAAATCTTAACTAACTGTTCACTGTGTGGGGAAATTATAGGGGTTATAAAATTATAAAATGCTATACTTGACTCCTCACTCCTTGACTTGACTAACTTCTCTATGTCTGTTAGTGCTGTTTAATGCACACCTGGTAAAATGTTATAAAAAAAAAAAGGAATTATAAAGAGGAAAGACTGAATCCTTACGCGCTGTCAGCAGTAAGTTTATTGATGGTGCCATGATTTGGTCACAGACCCTCATCAGGCGTTAAACTCACAATGGGAAACAGTAATGTCTTTGTACTGGAGCATCAACAAGCAATCAGAGAGGAGCCAAACCGCAAATAGCTGAGAACGCAGTTATAAAATCACACTTGTGACGCTTGTGTCCCTGTGTGTTTAGCATCAAATGATCCCTGTAACATCTCACAAGTAACTTAAGAAAAAAAAAACTGGCAAGAGAAGGATGTAGTGTGATAATAAACTGGATGTGATCTGCTCTTAAAAAACATCATGATAGGAAGAAAAAAAACGAGTCTCCACACCTTTTGTTCTTTTTACTCAGGTATCAACAGCCGTGTCTGAACTGCAGCAGGTTTTGAATTTATAACTATGGACGTTTGTTCCTTCATCTTCATCAGCATTAATGTCTGTAACAGAGCATGTGAGTGTCGGACTAAACACAGGGCGGCTTCATGAAAGACAGTAGTCATGGCGGGAAGTGCAGTGGCAGCGGTCGAGTTGCATTGTGGGTAATGAAGGTGCCAGGTTATATTGATGCCTATATATCAATTTAATGGACTACATATTGACTGGTGAATGGTTGCAGACACAATCACAGTCTTTTTATTAAAGTAACAAGGATTTGAAGTCTTCTGGTGTCACCTCAGCCAGAGCACCTCAGTTTGCTGTTTCTGCTCCTCCTTTCTTTCTGGTAAAGTTCCCTTTGTGTGTGAAGAGCAGCAGACCTTCAGCTCAGGGCCTGAATTGGCACAATGGTCCTTTTTAATAATTTCCTTTCATCCTTTGTCTGTTCTCAGTGTTGTATGTCATGAATGAAAGTTTTCCAATTAACTTGCAGACCTGGAGCTGTAGACTTTGTGCAGTAAGAGGGTAAAGCCCCAAAGACACACCTGTGCAATGAAGTGCGCTCGCTCGATTTTCAGATCACCTTGTTATTTTATTTTATTTTTTTTAAAAGGGGTCGTAGCCTCTGTCCTAGGAGCAGAGCTGGAAAACGAAACCTTGCCTGTCAGTTATTGTCACTGAGGAAAGCTCACTATTTCCCAGAGATATTATCCTCCCCCCTGCCTCCCTTTGCTCCTTTCTTCCCCCCTTTTTTTACATTGTTCTCCAGGATCAAGTTCATGTAGGTTGGGGCCTGAGGAGGGTAATGGGACCCTTGTCCCTGTGTCTCAGGGCAGGTTGAATGGGTCTTGGCCCCTGCCCCCAGCCCCCAGCCCCTCATACAGGCTCTCTGAATAGAACACAGTTTCCCCCTCTGTTTATTAGTCTGGTCTCCAGTTTCTCCAGACCTGCCCGGCTTCCTGACAGATCCATATTTCAAAGTGTTTAGATTCCATGTTCACATGCAGACACATCCGTGTTCCCATAACACCTCACTGCTCCTCCCAGACCCCACCTGCCACATCCTCAAGCAGCTTTGTACCAGCATCACTACTTCGCACATAGACACCGATAAGCCACAATATTAAAACCAGCTGCTGGTTGTAACGTTGGTGATCGGCGTGTGCTGCGTTCAAACTGAAGTCACGCTCTTCCAGACGGGCAGTTTCAGTTATAGTGGTCTGTGATGGCTTTGATTTCTGTGCTAATCCAGTGTATCTCCAGAAGAAGTCTCGTTCTTAGATGTAGTGATGGGGAGGGGGGGGTACGCTCCGCGTTCATTTGATTTCCTGCTAGAGTGTTGGGGACTTGGCCTTTTTCTCTTTCTTTCTCGCACCATCTCTCTGTCTTCACACACACACACACTCAGACCTTTATGCACTGAAGTGCTAGGACCTGCCGGGTCGTTGAGAGCAGCTGTGTTTGCTGCGAATCGTCTGCCGGCTGATGCAGCGGTTGTTTTACATTAGCAGCCCGCAGGTCAAACTGCAGCTGGCTGCATCTCAGCAACCCTTATATATATATATATATATATATATATATATATATATATATATATATATAATGTGTGTGTGTGTACGTGTACCAACCCGTCCCCATGGTTGTAGCCTTTCCTAAGCGGGCTAAGTCTGGTGGCTAACCCTTAGCGCCTCGGCATTTGGCAGCATGACTGCAGCGAGATTAATCCATTCCACACTCCATCAGTCACTAGGTACAGGTTATTAGTGCTGGGGCAGAGCAGAGCACGTACACACATACACACACTCATTCACGCAAAGACACACACATTTGTGGCCCCTTCACCCTTGTGACTTCGCCTTCTACCTCGTCCCCAAAGTTTGCAAAGGTGGCCTTGGTGTTGAGAGGCCATTTGTCAAAACCCAGCCAGAGTCTCCACTTGGCTCCTTTTAATAAGGCTACCTGGGCTCTGGGATTACACACACACACACACAGGACACGTACTCTGCTTTGCACATACTCATACAGCTTTGAGTGTCAGGTGGTACGTCCCACGGGGCTTATAAAAGTCCCATTAACATGGCCTTCCTCATTGGTTCTGACAGGTTGATCAATTAGACCCCTCCCCCCTCTGACCCCTGGGCCTCTCTGACTCAGAGGTCAGATACGATGGATCACTGGACCTGCACACACCCCCCCACCCCCCGACACACACTCCCTCTCTCTCCTTTTATCTCTGGGCTGGTCACGGTGCAGCTTGTTCGTCCTGGTGTGTGTTCGGTGGCCGGCTGATATCCCAGGGTTTCAGCTGTTCTCGCTGGCTTTAAGGTGGAGGATCATACTTTACCTGAGACGTGTTTCAATCTTATCTCTGTTCTCAACACAACCAAAATACACACACACATACACACACACACACACACACACATGTACAGGGCTCCGTCTCACCCTGCAGTGACATGCGTGTTTGTGCACCTGTGTGTGGTGTTGTGTGTTCATGTACTTCCTGGAGAGACTGTTCGTCAATCGACTGACCCTTTCTACATCAGCTGGCTTTTCACCTCACTTTCGAGCTTGGCTGTTTCAGAACAAGTATAAACACCTTTGATTTTTGACAGCACATCTAACAAACTAGTTGTGAGACACCGTAAACCAGCCTTTAGTCAACGTTTAGTGTTTCCAGTTGTTTTTTGTCTTTATTTATGACTGGGGGTTTTATTTTTGTAGATATGAATGTCATTCCCATTCCCCCCCCCCCAAAAAAATAGATTTTCCGATTAATTTAGATTTTGTTTAAATGATCTGATATGAGTTCTCAAAATCACAAGATAAATCTTTGCGTTTACAGCTTTTCTCAGTGTTATCTGTGTGCAGTGGTTGTAAGTTGTTTGTGGTTCGGTTCAGACTGCGTGATGTGTGAAATGTTTGCTTTGTTTGACGGGTTAATCTTCATTGGGTTTTCAGTCTCAAGAAATGAATTCAGTCTGGTGGTGTGCAGGTGTAATGATACAGGTAGGCAGACAGACAGTCTCATCTTTCTAGCTCGGGTGTTTGTTGTGAGGTGTCTGATGCTGTGTCTCCTTTGTACGTTGGATGAGACAGAAATAGAGGTGGCTGAGAGTCTGCACTGTTTGGTAAACAGTCTGCTTTGCACAGGGTAAATGAAGGTACCTTTGAGTGCGAGTCACTGAGAGTGTGTTTATATGTGTGTAGTTCAGGGACAGGATAAAAGCAGTTGACCTGAGTCTTTTAAGCGTAATGTGGGGAGGGAAAAAAAGCCTTTGTAGGGTCAACCACGGAATAAACA
The DNA here is from genome assembly GCA_037833715.1 of Toxotes lorentzi. Classification (NCBI taxonomy): domain Eukaryota; kingdom Metazoa; phylum Chordata; class Actinopteri; family Toxotidae; genus Toxotes; species Toxotes lorentzi. The sequence goes on along the minus strand of JBBMJY010000001.1, from coordinate 26,674,233 downwards.
GCGGGCTAGACGAACGAGAAGGAAAATTATTGAAAATGTGTAACCCCAGAGAGTTTGGGATCATTACTGCATAATTTAATTTATCAGAAAATATCTGGAGTAGAAAATGGCAGAGAGGAGGTGACACTCCAAAGACACGCCAAAGATATGGCACATACATATTAATCAACAAATGGGGGTTATGTAAGTGCCAGGTGTAAGACAAGACAGTGTTCAGCAAAATGTGGTATCTTACCAAGGCCAGGGTGTAGAGGTCTGTGGTTGGAGCAGATCTGCCAGTGTGCACCTTCAAAATTCAACCAAATATAGACCAACAACAGTTTGGATGGATGAACAGCTCATTTTGTTTTAATTTAAGTTTTACTTTAATTAGAGTTTGTTTGAACTCCTTAATCTAAACTATTTGATGACCACACAATATGATCGGTATAAGATTGAACTGAAAGTGAGTAAATGTCAAAAAAAACAGACCCACAAATATGTTCATTATAAATTAAGCTTCAGATAATTCTTTGGTCTCATGTGTGAATCATTTGATAAAATGAAAAATGTGTTTTTTTTTCCCGTGTTCTTCAAATGTGAACAGTCCCAAAGGTTTTCAGTTTACAACTGAGGTAAGTATGGAACCAGGAAAACTCTAATAGTTGAGAGTTATATTTCTGTTGATGAGCTTTTATTGTGTTTAATTTCAGCAGAAATTAGTAAAATGCTAACACGGTATGATTAAATCTGACTAAAATACCAAAATAATGTGATGGTTGGTGAGACAGGAACGTCAGCGAAGCTTCGCCTTTAAACAGCTGATGCAGTGAGGGGTAAAAAATGGTCACAATGATCCATTAAGTGAGGGAGGAGTCAGATTAAAAGGCGTAATGAGCAGAATGAAGCGTTCAGTGTGTGTGTGTGTGTGTGAGTGTGTGGTATTAGGGGGATATCATGTCCTGTCTAGGGATCCGGGGAAAGCAGCTCGGGGGAGCAGAGGGGTTAAGAGCAGTGTCACATCCAGAGAGACGCCGCGCCACCGTCCTAATGATGTCCACCGGCCTAATTGAATATTGACGTTCTGCACACGAGGGGCTAAATGGCTTCTGTCTGCTTCACCTCCGCTCTGGTTGCAGATTTTTAACCTGTTTCCAACGTTTGATTCCCGTGGGGTTGTGGGGAGGGGGTCCCTTAAATGCCCCCTGTTGCCATGGTTACAGGCTTTTCATCCTTTAGATGCAGCGTTTCCTTTTGTTTTGTGTGTCGTGGTTTGGAGATGATGTTTGACTTAAAGAAGGTTTTGGGGGTTTTTTTTGTGTAGTTTCCTCTTCAGTGAGTTTTGTTGTTGGCCGTCTCAGGCAGGTTTGACCATGTTCCCCCTGAACTTAAACACTTCCTTTTCTGGAGTCAGCCGCACACAGCTGTACCGCAGACACATGACATCTGGAAGGTGGAATTTCTGTCCGTCTTCATTCTTCTTCAGTCTTTCCACGTCTTCCCTCGTGGTTTTCTGCAGAAGAACTCCTCCCCTCTCTCCGTCTCTCTCCGTCTCTCCCCCTCTCTCTTTTCTCAGATCGTCACCTCCTTGCTCCTTTTCTTTTCTATTTCTGTGTTGCTGTTTTACTTCCCACTGTGCCTGCCTCCAGACGCTTCTCCTTTGTTGCCACGGCGACGTGCTCCAGATGGCGAGTGTCAAGGCAAGACTGGGCTCTGAATGTAGTCTGATCACAAGACACACACACACACACACACACACACACACACTGGTCCACATATATATATACACTCTTGAGAACAGACTGAGACACTGGCAGTGTACATTCTGTTCAACACTCACATCCTACTCAGAAGCTGGTGGACCTGCCACACACACACACACACACACACACACACACACACACACACACACACTCACACACACCCACACACACCCGGCAGTACAGTATAATAAAACCTGTGTCACAGCCACACAGGAAACAATCTCTCCTTTATGTGACCGGGATGTCATTAATCTTGGCGGAGGTTAACAAATGCACTTGCATGGAAGGTATATTTCATAGGCAGACAGCCGACAATGGGGCCATTGTGGCATCGGGCTGCAGCGCTCCGCTCTGCATTCAGTCAGGACCTTTTGGTTGGCTCCGGATCCACAGCTCATGTCAGGGGTTATGTTTCATCTCCCAGATGAATGTGTTTATGTGCTGGAAAACATGTGAAACATGGAGCAAAATCAACGTTGCAGCTGTTTATTTATTTTTTCTGCGAGAGGCTACGATTTATTTTTCTGGACGGGGGGGGGGGGTAAATGCGTTCGGCCATTTTTCAAAGTTTGGCCTTGTCGCTATTAGTCAAAACCAGAGCCAGACAAATACCCTGCCGGTGTTTTCTGTGTGCAGCCGGCCGACCAGGGCAGCTCAGCTCTGATTCACTGCTTTCTAAGTTTCTCCGCGGCCGCACTAGCGCTGTTTCAATCCGCAAAGTGGCGAGTCTTTCCCAGTAATCCATTAGACTTCCATTAGCTCTGATTTGTGTGATTAGTTCTAATTAATCAGTTCAGTCTGTGGCCTTCACTCCCCTGTGCACTCCTCACATTTCATTTTTAACCTCATTTCTCAGCTCTCCACCAAGCGAGAGAACGAGGCAACGACTGAGCAAGCAAATCAAAGAGCGGGCCTCAAGTCTGCCGCCGCCGCCACCGCCTTTTTTTGTCCAAGAGCGTAAACACTCAATACTGTTCAACCAGCAGACCCAAACGGGCTGAGCCGATGGATGCTTAGACTGCATGACAATGCAGAAAATGAAAATCCCCTGCCACGCTGAATTAATAGGCATTTTTTTGTGTCTCATTTTCAGCAGAGATAGTTTAGGATCTTTAGGTTGTGTCTTGAAACGAACCAGGAGGGATTGTGATCTCATGTTTAACACATCTTGAGTGTGCTGTGGCTCTGGTTAGCAGGTCGCTCGGCCCTCCTGTGGAACAGTAAGTATTGATTAGAGCTGGGGCGTCCATCTTTCACTGTAACAAAGCCTATTGATGTTTGTGGAGCCCTGATTTCCCCTCGGTCAAATACCATACGCAGCACCATCGCTAAGTGACTGGAAGCTGCTCTGAACTGAGCCGCCTGTCCCAGAGTAACCTGGAAACACTGGAGCCAAAATCGTCTTTTCATCAGTGATTCTCGGCTGCTCTGTGCTGTAAAATTCAAAGGTTTTTTTTTTTTTTTCTGGGGGTGTAGCAGTAGGTCAGCTTATATACTGAGGTATTATGTGATGATAATCTATCTTCCTTTCCTCTGTTGTCAGCCTTCTTCTGCCATTACCACTATTGTGATAAATGAAGGCTCAATTTATCAGCCAGCCTCTCCTCGATTTCTTTTTCTCCCTTCTGTTTCCCCGCCCCCGCTCCTACATCTAACCTCTGCACAGTTTGCTTTATTTCTTCATCTGTTTTCACCCTCTTGCATCCATCCATCCATCCATCCCTCAATCCTTCATTCCCACTCAGCCAGATCGAGGCTTTCTTTGTGTCTGCTGGGGGAGGCTGAGATGCTGCCTGTCACCCCGGAGCTGCAGACTCCCATCCAGGCTGCTGGAGGTGGCCCAGCTGCTGTCAATCAATCTGTAGCTGTGTAGCAGAGGGGATGGGGGTTGGCACATGATGTGGCTCCCTGCTGTTTAGAAATTTACTGTTTTTTTCTTTTCTTTTCTTTTCTAGTTGGCCTGCACTCTAGATAACTGTCAGTCGTATAGTTTTGGCTTGTAAAATGAATTAAACTTGATTGGGACTCTTTGAATTAAATGCTCCTGCTCTGGTGCATCGAACCAAGCGCTCCCTGAGCATGCGGTGATTAACCATCTCGCACATTTTTCAGTACATGCTGTGGGTAACACACAAGTGTGCAGTTATATACTTTCAGGTTTTATGTATATTAAGTAACAAACAAGACAAAAAGCATGAATTTAGTTTCACTGTTTTGTTCAATTTTAAATGTTTCCACTGCAACAGAACAAAATATTTTTGGCCAAAAACATCAGTGAATTCAGCTTTAAAAGACATTACACGATGAAGAAAAGGTGCATACATTTAGTAAAACACTGCAATGCTACCAATTTTGTTTGGTTCCATAATCATGGCAGAGTTCGTCTCCTGAGCGATATTAATGCGATCCCTCTCCCTCCCTCTCTGCAGGACTCCGTGGTTTAACGGCTGGGGGTTCAACCTGCCTCGGGGTCAGTCTCTGCTGGATAAATGGAACCTCGTCCCCGAAGGCATCGACATCCTGATGACCCACGGACCTCCACTCGGTGAGTCCAATTAACCAATCACAGTCCCCTCATCACCATATCTAATGAGGTTGTGCCTCATTATTCAAAATCTGTATGAAATCACTGGAGGCGTCGCAGCGGGCCGTGTGTGTGTGTGTGTGTGTGTGTGTGTGTGTGTGTCAGTTTTCTGTCTAAATCCAATAGTATTTGAACACGGTCCATGATTCAATTTTTGTGTTTGACTTTATGAAAAAGAAAATACATATTGTTTGGTTTCAGTTTTTGTTTTTTCCTGATTCAGTTTTCCTTCTAGCTATTTGGGCTCCAGTTGTTTTTTTCCCCATTTTGTTTTCCTTTTTTTTTTTTTTTCTTTCCGTTCTCCATCTGGCTTTATTGAGTGATTTCCTTCCCTCTCGCCTACGGAGGGCTGCTGCTGCTGTTGCTGCTGCAACAGCCACTGTGGCTGTTTGATTGCATGGAAACTCGATTTTGCAGCAGAGTGACAGGCCCTGCAAACGACTGGAGAGAGACCATGGGGAAGGAGAACAGGGCTGGGTGCTGGGGGGCTGGAGATGTAGGCTGACTCTAAAACTAGAAGACAGAAAATGTAAAAAAGATTTCAGGAGCTGAAGAGTTTACACAAGTGTCACATGCAGCAAAATGTTTTTACTGCACAAAAGTTTTTGTGCAGTCATTTTCATATTCATTCCACCATCACCGTCTCTCAGCAGACAATTTGAACTTCTTTCCTTGAAACTGGAGCTTATTAAGGGCCATTTTATTATATTATTATTATATTATTATTCATTATAGAGTATTGTGATGTTATACAGTTGTTATAACAGCTTGTTACAGACCTGGTATTTGTATATTATATTATATATTTTTTCAAACGATCTGAGCGACTAACTGAGCTCCCAAAAAACAAGACCAGGAATTGTTCTTAAATGAGATTTTAAGCATTTCGGTGACCAAGCGTTTCTTCATGATTTGTGGGATCTGGAAAAAGACTTTGTCTTTAATAATGTAGAACTGGCCTTCGAAATACTTTCATGATGCTAAAATTTTAAATAAACATGCTCCCTTCTGCAAATGTGTAGTGAAAGGCCAAAGCAATCCTTGGTTTTCCCCCTAGCCGTCCAGTCTTCTAGGAATGTTTCCTGGTCTGAGGACTGAAAATCTAAATCTCTGGCTGACCAATCTCTAAAAAGTGTTTTAGCTGAAGTCCTTGACAAGTTTGTCAGTGAACTTAAAGAATTTATAGACAAATGGTGTTCGAACACAACATCATTCACAACACAGCACAATAACCTCTGCTATTCAAGTGGTGAATGAAATTATTGAAGTACTGGACTGCAAAAATAAATTGTACAGCTCTTTTTATTGATTTGTCAAAGACTTAATAAAACTGCCTTATCTGGGCACGCTGTAAGTTGGATTTCAAATTACCTGTCAGCTAGAACACCATGTGTTCTAGCTCCTTCCTTCCTCCTTTTGTCAAAAGGAGGGATCTAGGAGGGATCTGGATCCTAGGGATCCAGACTAGGGCCATTTATCCAGTGTGTGTTCCATTTTATGCAGATGATACAGTTATCTATTGCTCATTCCCTTCACCAGTACAAACCCTTGACTTCCTGCAGTCAGCCTTTGATGCTGTTCAGTCCCATTTTAATTCGGCGTCCGCTGATGTTAAATGCAGACAAATTGAAATGGTCACAACTTAAAGGTATTTAAGTATTATTATTGATCTTTGAAATGACACACTGAAAACCTTGTGTCCAAGCTGAAACCTTCTTTTTTGGGAATATTCTGCGCATGTTGGTCTCCAGAGTTAGAACAGAATCTTTTAAATACAACGTCCCTTCTTCCCCGACCTTAAATTGTCAGAGCTGATTACTGTGAGGGAACATAAGTCAATTTAAGGAATGAGAAAATAGTTCTGCTGGTAAATGTTACTGCTCCTACACTTTCATTTTGAAATCCTTTTAGAAAATTGTACCTGTTAATGCATCACGACTGGATCTTTGTCTTTGTCCTTGTTTTACATATTAACTGTGTTCCCAGTTGTATTTGTCTGTTTGTATTGTTTGTGTTTGTTGTTGTAACATTATTTATGCTGCTGTCTTGGACAGGACATATTCTCTTTTAATTTTAATGAAACTTTTACCCAGTTGAATGGAGAACAACAACTGCATGTCATAGTTTAGAATTTTGTTGTTTATACTTTTTTGTTTTCACACATCTGGCTCAGGCCCTGTGTTACAGTTCTGTACATCTACGGCTCACAATAGTTCAGGTGTAATGAAAAGCAGCAGAGGATAAAACTGATAAACCACTCCAGGACTGTCCTGGAAACTGAGAACGACTAACGTGTCTGGTTTTTGTAGGTTTCCGAGACTGGGTTCCTAAAGAGCTGCAGCGGGTCGGCTGCGTGGAGCTGCTCAACACGGTCCAGAAGAGGGTGCGACCCAAACTTCACGCCTTCGGAGGCATACACGAAGGTACTGAGAATAAAATCCAGGGTCAGAGTTCACAGGGGTTTGAGAAAGTGGACAAATGAAATAATTTGTTATCCAAGCTTGTTCTAACTATCTGAGTTTATGTACAACTTTCCTAAGTTGTTTTCTAATGTAAGTAAAAGCAGGACAGAGGGATCCTACTCGTCATAGGAATCAGTGTAAAGACTAACTGAGTGGGAATATGTTGGTTTGCTTAGTAAATCACACCCTGAAATAACAGATGATTCCCACAAATTACTCATTCGTACTCTTTAGAAACTTGTGCATCTACCTTCAGATATAAAGAGCTTCAGAACCTTGAAAGTGACTTTTAATTAACTGGATGTTTCTGGATGAAATATCATCGGAGTTTTTACACTGAAACAATCTCTTGTCCATAAAAAAATATTTAATGGATGTCCAAGGTAAAACAACATTGTGTTTTGTAGCCAAAACCCAAATTACGTGCACACATTTCAGCTCCACATCAAATTTAAACTTAATTAAACCCGAGCTATTCATAGCAATTAGTGCTGAGACAAGAAAGAAATGGAGTTTATGAAATTAATGTTATTAACAGAAACCGGTATATTGACTAACAAATTAATCAGATACCTTCCCCTGTGAGTGCGTAGGTTTTGATTTTGATGTTTAGGTGTTTCAGTGTGCAGTGCTTGTTGCTGACTCCTGTACCCCCACCCCACCCCACCCCCCTCACCCCACCCCATCCTCAGGCTACGGGATCATGACGGACGGTTACACGACGTTCATCAACGCGTCGACCTGCACTGTCAGCTTCCAGCCCACCAACCCCCCCATCGTGTTCGACCTGCCCAACCCCTCCAGCTCCTGAGACCAGAGGACGTGAGGGCGGGGAGGGTCGCGGGCAGGATAAACTACTTCTTTTCTATAAATATGTCAAGTTAAAAAAAAAAAAATTCTAAGTGTTTCTTTGCAAACTTTTGATCTTCTCTGAGCTGTTGTTGAGATTGAGAAGATTTGGAGCTGGGTTGGGTGGGGAGTTTGTCTGGGAGGGTTAAAGGAGAATATCGGTGTTTTATCTTTTTTTTAAGTTTGTGCCAGCGATGTTGGTTTCCCTCCTCCCGGATTTTTGTTTCTCTGCACGCAGTCAGGACACAGGCTTGTTTTCCTCCGTAAGAACAAGAATGTTTTCCAGTGTTGTTCCGCGAGAATAACAACTTCCACAAACAACGTGGAGATCATCCATGAAGAAGCTTTGTGTTTAGTCCTGACTTCTTGTGCAGAGTTTAGCTTTGTTTTGTTTTTTTTTTTGTTTTTTTCAGCACTATTTTGTCTCACACTCCACTTCCTGTCAGTCACCTGTCAGCCACAGGAAACCACACAGAAACCTCACCCAGGAAATAATCCCACAAAAACACGTTGCCTTAGAGCAGAACTCCAGACGAGAGCAGCGGTGATGATTCGAGACGATTTTTTCTTGATCGTGACAGTTCTTTTCAAATTGATTTTTTTTTTTTTTTGTGATCACAAAATACGATTTTAATGAACAAAACATAAGTGTTAAAATCTGAACGGTCACAGAATGCGATGCAGAATGAATTTGGAGGGAATGTTAAAACGAGCTGTGAGTCTAGTTGACACCGGTATTCTCCTTTTCAGAGGGATTTTGTGGTTAAACAATCTTGGTCTTGATAAATATTGGTCAGATCTGTAAGATAAATGATGCTTTGTGAATTTGTACAATTTCTTTATGTTTGGTTTGCATTGGCCAGACAATGGATGCCATTGTTTTATGTTGTACCATCTGATATTTTTGCGATTAGGTTTTCTTTTTTTGTTTGTCCGTTTTCTCGTCAGTTCCTCTTTTCTTATTGGCTGACAGGGACGCTGCCTTAAACTAGCTTTAAATGTTCTCAGCTAGAGCCCCACTCTCTGCGAGCTCAGAGAAAAGTCTTTATTTATTACCCATCATCCCCGCAAAACAACACCTGGCTAACGCAGGGACAGAAAGCTATCGAATTACAGCCCGAAAAATTAACTTTGTACCATCCCGTTCTGGATTTCTGATCTAATTTGGAAAATGTATGTATAAGATATATATATATTATATATTCATGTTGTAAAACATCTGTACTAAAAGTTGTGTTTGAGGAAAAAAGAAAATCGGGTGCATTTTTTTTCTGTACGCACCTGTACAATTGACATGTTTCTTTACCGCTCCCATCGGACGCTCTTCGGAGGTTTCTTTAATGTTTTTTGTATCGACTCTCCTGCTAGGGTAGACGTTCATTTCGGATGAGAGAGGAAAATTTGTCAGAGTCACAATCCAACAGGTGCTCGTTGTTCCCAACAACACACCTGCCTAAACATTGTTAAGTTGTCCTTTAAAGTGTAAATCTGATAGTATTTGTGTTTTATTGCTTTTTTTTTTTTCTAATTTTGCACTGTGTGTAAATGCAATCTTGCTAGCACAAAAAAAAAATGTTGCCAATAGTTGTCTCAACTTTGCCGCTGTAAATGCTCTTTTCGTGCTCTGTTCCTCTCTCGCTCTTTCTCTGATTGTATCCCTCCTTCATGGAAATGTTAGTTCTCTCTTTCAGTTCATTGTGATATATTTAGCTGCCTTTATATGCAAATAAAATTGCAAGATTTTTACTTATCAGGCTCTGTCTTGTGTTTTTTTTTTTTTTTTCTTCATGTCCGGTGTAGTAATGAAAGTTTTAATCCGACTTCACCGAGTCTAATCACGGAAAACTGAGCTGTCGTATTGCCTGTACGGTGGCCCTGAGGTGCAAAACATGGCATTACTTTAAAAAAGAAATCACCAGGAGATAAAACCATTTTAAAAACAGTTTTAAACTGATTCACAAAGCAGTGAATCTCAAGAAATAATGTTTTTTTTTTATATAAATTTGTCTTAGTTTCACAGTTTATAACGTTTCAAAGTAAAATGATCTCGTGTGGTTTGGTATTCAGTCATTTGTAATTCCTGACCTGCGTGTTTTGTGTTGAGTTTTATGAGGGGTTTTTTTTTTTTTTGCCAAACCTGGCTGACCTGGTTTGATTGTGGTTTGATTTGTTTCAGCCACTGCAAAACTAAACACAGCTCAGCTTGTGACTTGTGCATTTTTTTTTATTTTGTAGTATACTGGGTGTTGTTATGATGTTAATTTCCATGAAGGGAAAATGTGAAATGAAACTGATATATTCTCCAGTGCTTTGTTGGCTCAGCTTTGAACTGAGTTTAATGACAAGCTGATCAGCATTTCAAAACAACAGCAAATGTGCTGATAATTAGGAATTCGAAAACACGACAGGTACTAGATTTAAAGAACAACACTCAACACGAACCCAAGATCAACAGTTGACTCGACACGCCACACTCAGAGGGAGGGTATAAAAACACGGCTTGTGTTTCGCTCGTACTTGTTATCTGAATATTCACAATGTTTCGGCTCCAGATCTGCATCATTTCTAATTGGTTTCATCAGGTTTCATTCCTTTTCACCACTTGCCAGCACAGATCCCTCGTAGGCCAAAAATAAAATGGGCTTGAGTTGTAGGGCGCCTTTGCCAGTCTTTCCCACCAACCCCCTTCTCTCATCACCACAACATCAAAGCAGCCCAACCAATTAACTATTCCCCGAATCGAGAGCAGCAGAGCATCGCCCCACACCCACCAGATCCCCCTGCACATTACCATAATCCAGTCTAATCATATTAACATAGGCCACAGATGAGCAGGAGGAGACACGGCTGCTCTGGCTCTGCTGGGTTCGTACAGCCTCTCCGTGTGGGTGTGAATGCATACGGGCACTTGTATGCTGCACATGTCCTGTGTTACTTCCATAGACCTTCCATAAAGCTGTGTTCTCCCTAACATGTTAAGTGTTATGTGTTGTACGTTCTCCTGTTAACATAGCAGAACTGCAACAGTGAGTGGATCAATCAATTCGTCCGTGGACAGAAAATAAATATTCAGATAATTAGAAAATCGTTTTAGTCCTTTTAAAACAAAAATGACAAACATTTGCTGCTTCAGCTTCACCGATGTGAGGATTTGATGCTTTTCTTCGTTGTGCAGGATCATCTGAAGACGTCACCTCGTGCAACAGTTTCCTTTCACCTTTTTCTAATATTTCATAACGAACAATCGATTAATCGATAATGAACATAACCGTTGGTCACGTCTTCACTGTGAGGTGAGGACCTCTGGGCTGCGGATGTAACTTCCCAAACACTGGTTAATACTATCATGTTGTGTGAACAATAAATACTAATTGTTTACAACCTTTGAAACATTCATTGAACACAGGTTAAACGTCACCTTTAATGTGAGCTGTCAAATGGTCATATAGTTCTTAACGAAATGCATTGTGGGAGTTGTAGTTTCTGTCTATCCTCGTGTTTTATTGTCGACAACTTTATACTTTAGCCTTTTTTTTTTTTCAATCAAAGAATCCGATGTTTTCTGACACAGCTGTTTAACCAGAAGACTTTTACCTAAAATGATCTGCAGAAAATGAACTGACTGGGTTGAACTGTTTTGTGATAGTCTCTCCACCGGTCACCCCTTCATGTCTCGCTGTCAGGACATTTATAGCTTCCTCCAGATTGCTGGCTGTGTTAATTATCCTTTGCCCGGGCAGCTGCTGGTGATATTGGGTGTTTGTCAGGTTAGCCTTCGTCTGCTGCTGATGGATACGGGGCAAGACACAGTGAAGGTTGACAGAGTCTGAGCACCCATATCAACCTGTGTGTGTGTGTGTGTGTGTGTGTGTGTGTGTGGGGCTTACTCTGGTGCCAGCACTCTGCATGCAGTGTTTATATGGACTTAATTGCCTGCCAGGGGTATTATTATAATCTGGAGCTCATTTGGCACGAGCAGTGTTACTATGAAATAATTCTCTAAATCAGGCTCGTGCTTTCCATGCACTCATCTTTCCCATGTGGTCTTAGTTAACATCTTTTTAGACTAAATATTTTATTACTACAGTTTACATTATTTGGGTTTCATTTGAGGAAGATATGGAAATAGAGATTTTTTTAAAAAATGCTCCTGAGAGCTTTTATAAAACCAAAATCTGACTGAAATGTGAACATACTGAGCGTATACGCCACGCGCAGCCATGTGCTAATGAAGTTTTAATTTAGTCAGTTCAAAATGTAAAACTTGATTAAATTAAATTGAAAGTTCATTGGCTAATAATAGAGCTTTCCTAATTATTTTTCAACCTAATTATTTCCACTGAGGAGGAGACTGATGCTGCCGTTTCTCTTTACATTCTGAGTTTTGAAGGAATCTCAGAGAGCTGATTGAACTGGTGGAGAACTGACCCTCCAACCCCGGTAACAATATGTGATTATCACGAGTGGATCAGCTGAGCGGCGGGAGATGATTAGTACCTCCACCGTTTCTTTACATCGCCACAGAGACAAAACCTACATTTGCCTAATGGTATATAATTTACCTCCTTCCTGATTTCCGCTCGCTCTTTTCTTGCCACCGTTTTGAAAGCGGCTCCTTAATTAGTTGTGTGGAGTTTAGAAAATTATTGTAATCACAGTTATTGGGCACCGTTGTCCCGTTATTCAGTAATTAAGAGCGTTGCTCAGCAGACAATCAAAATCCTTGACTACTGAATACATCAGTACATCAGTGTGGCTTGATGGTAAAAAATCAACAAATTAGAAAATGCTGTGACTGTTAATTAGGTTTGATATTAACAAAGAAGATTAGATATAAATATATGGATTTTTAAAGCAGCTATTGTTCCATATTCTGAAGAAATATCACAATAGAAATGTAGGTTTTTATAAACCACAGACAGAAAAGAAATGGAAAAGTAGTTTGAGTGTGACCGAATATCCTCAACTCAAAGGTCAATATACCAGCTTTTTTGAGCTGTCAGCCACAGGTCATGGTCTTCATCAGTGAACAGAGCGAACTCGGGTGTGATAACCAGTGATTTTATAGGTTTAGGAGGAGAGATCGTAACCAGCCGTCTGTGTTAAAGGATGATGTTGAATGTATGAATGCTGACTCCTGGTCGATGCTGTGACTGAGTCCAGGATGCTGTCACTGATGCAGTTTTTGGACACTTGAATTTTCTACATTCATTTGTAATGAATGTAGAAAATTTGTAAGAACAAACTTTTTTTGAGAAGTTTCTGAAATTGCTTGAAACTTGAAATCAAAGCGGAGAATTCAAAGAGGTAGAGGGTCTGAGGGTTTACAGTTGACGTAAGATTTTCTTCATTCATTTGTAAGAACGGAGCGGAGAAAGCGGAGAATTCAAAGAGGTAGAGGGTCTGAGGGTTTACAGTTGACGTAAGATTTTCTTCATTCACTCCTTGTTACACCTTCGGTCCGGAGCTCCCCCTCTCACCTGCAGCACTTCCCTCTCTCTCTATCCTCCACCTCATTAACAGGATGTTCTGCCGTGTGCGGGACGGTCTCCCCACTGAACTTCCATTTTATACATTTAGAGCTGAATTCAAAGGCAGATTGAAGAAAAGTTGAGAGGGAAGCTGAAAATGCTGCTGATGTGAATTCATTTTTTTATTAAGTGAAGAATTAATGATTCCCTAAGAGCTAAGAACATTCTCACATCACTCTGGATTAAAAACATTTTCAAACATCACAATAGACATTTTATTTTTACCTGGCAACAACAAAACAAAACAAAAGCACAGACTAAAAAAACTAAGTGGACCCCGAACTAAGAATTAGGTTTTGTCAAACTGCTGAGCTTTCATGCTCATCAGTTACACCTACGTTTCACCATGTTTCACAGTGAATCAGATCAATGTCAGTGTTGGTCCTGCTGAAAACTCTGCGTCACCGTACTGAAAACCAGGAGATTCTCAACAATCATCTTTAAAAAAAACAAACCTTGAAGCCACAGAGCAGCGGGTCGCTGTGACTCTAGACGTAAACAGGCAGACAGACACCGTGAACAGCAGTGCAGTGCAGAGGTCAATACTTCATTAATGTCTGATTAATGTCTTCAAGCTGATTAATTCAATTGAGCCCTTTATTACACTGTGTGTATTATTAGCAGTGAAGGAGTCCCTCAGCAGGAGATGCTGTCTGCCATATGGGGGAGCATTATGGCTGTGTTGGCTGGGAAGGTGCAGCCAGAGGAAGCCAACCGCAGCACTGGGAGGGTCATGAGGGCATGCTGGGAAATGCAGGATGTTTGGCATAAACTTGATTTAGAGGAAAAAAAAAAAAAAGTGTTTCCTGCATCATGAACTGACTCGACAGCCGAGTCCCTGAACAACCCACGACACCTGAGGTTCATTCGGTCTTCTCTGTGTTTTCAGCCTCTGGTCATGGCTCCGCTCACACGTGTGCTTTGTGACGTTATTACAGTAATATACAGTATTCCACAAAGACATTAAACTGTGAAACCTTCCAGTGATGGAAAATGTAGCGGTGTACAACAGTTTTTATTTATTTGTTCTTTTTGTTTTTCTTTCAGATTTCCTGCCTAACACCAAAAATAAATACAGTTAAATTCCCAGATGTGTATTTCTAGAAAAAAACATTTCAAAAAATGCTTCAGCTACACACCAGACTTACATTAAAACAACTAATGATTGTGGGTTTTTCTCTGTTCCAAATACAGATGGTATGACAGTTTGAGAGAATAAAATATTTCATTGGTGTAAAGCATCAAAAGTACAAATGTCAGGCCCTCAGATTTAAAGAGCAGGCCTCTGTCTGCAGCTGCCATTTGCTACCAAATGTTCAGCAGACAGGGAGAAACATGGTCCAGTTTCTTCATCCAAGCAGGAAACTGATCAGAAAGCAGTGCAGCAGAAAGTCAAGCACTGAGAATCTGAGTTTGGAGGAGCTTGTGATTTATTTTAGTATTTCCATTTTCCACTACATTTATTTCACAAGTGTAGGCACTGTTCAGATGAAGAATTTTCATAACAAAAACATACGGTATAATAAAGTATAATTCATCATTTGAAATTAAACCAGTGGTTCCTAAACCTTTTGGCTTGTGGCCCCTCACTAGTTGGGGCCCGTTGTCTTTTACTTGTAACAGAGCTTTTTTACATTGTGGTACTGCTACGTTAACTTCCGTATCTAAGCACTGCACACACTACTGATATGTAGGAAACCACTGGGAAAGTTTTGATTTTAACAGGTTGAAGTTAAAACATTTTAAGACGTCTCCTTGTTGGTGAGTTACGTAGTCATTTATGAATTTCAGGGCTGTGCTGAGAAAGAAGACAAAAGAGCAAACAAACTTCCAAGGACTTTCACGAAATGTTATCAAGCTAACCGGTCATCGTCAAGCCATCAGTAGATATACATGTGTGAAATGTGGAGCACCACAGCAGCCTAATTATTTTACACCACAGAAAAACAGCAGCAAACAGAATCAGGGATCAGTGAGGTCTGACGGCGCCCGAGTATCTGAGCGGGATTTTTTCTTTAATCCTGTGGAATTTCTCCTTCTGTTCTGTGAAACACTCCGCTGGCGCCAGCGTTTCTTCCTTTACCCCGATGACGCAAACCCCTGGCGCACGCTCATGCACACACACACTCATGTACACACACACACTCAGGCGCACTACAGCTGTTATAGTTGGCACACAGTGTCAATTGTGTTTGCCCTGGGAGTTAACAGCAGCCACTCGACATGAGATGCCGCCTCGCCCTCGGCACCCTTTGCCTTCGCACGACAAAAGATCTGTTTCTGTCTCAGAGATGGCGGCTTAATTGAGTATGATAACCCCGGTGTCACAGTTGTTTATCCAACCACTCTCTTTTCTCCACCGCCACACACTGAATTTCAATACGTTTGACCGGAGAATGTGAACGTATCTGAAGTCTCTGTTAGGCTAATGAAGTAGCATTTTTATTCCACAGTGTAAATGCTGCTCAAAGGAGTCACAGGATCTCAGTGCAAAACTTTTGGTGTTATTAAAACCAAAAACTCATGTTGTCATAACAATCAGTGTGCAATAATCAAGGACCATTATACTGTACACAGACGTGTACGGATATAGTGTGTTCAAGTGTGTATTATGTGTGCATTATTGGTGGAAAACAAATGAAATATATTCTCCACAAACATTTTACAGAAACATTCAGTGGCAGTTATTCTTCACTTTCTTTGTACTTTAATTAACAACATTTCCTGATCATGTTAATACTGAATAAAGGCAGCGTTACATGTCCCTCCAAACATATTTGTTATTGTATAGAAACATGATTTCTAGGAGACCGTGTTGTTAAAAAATACATGACATGACGTGAAAATGTTGCTTTGTATCTACTGGACGTTTAAATGAGCAGCTATTTGTTTAAAAGGAGATGGTATGTCAGTGCTGTGGCCAATAAAACCTGATATTACAGGTTTAACCAAACACTTTTAGTTACTTAAACTAAACAAACCGGAAAAGCATTTTTGTATTCAGTCATTTTTGTTCGGGTCACATGGATCGTGTTGGAGGGAAGTGACAAACACGCCTGTAAAGGAGTGTGTGTGTGTGTGTGTGTGTGTGTGTGTGTGTGTGTGTGTGTGTATTGTGTCTCTCAGGTGCTGATCACAGTATTCAGCTGCAGGTTGGCTCTCATCCGGAGCGCCTCCCCCCTCTGTGTACGACTCTGTCTCAGTGCTGTGGCCTCGAGTCCAGGGTTGAATCATTTAATTAACCATGATTCTTTTTTCTTTTTTTTTTTTGTGACAAGCCATGTAGGTGCATGGCCTCTTTTAATTGAATGGCCTTCTGTGTAATTACTGTCTTTGTGAGCACAAGGGAGATGGCAAGAATATCCTCCTCTCTCCTGTGAAACTCTGAAAACCAAGCAATCCTGTGATGCTCAGAATCACAGAACATACTCACCTGGTGTAAACATGGAAAATAACTCGTGTGCGTTTGGATGAAGGCATCTCATCTGTGTGTTTGGTTAAGAATAATGAGGCTAGTTAGTTCACTTGAGGAAAATATGAAGTATCTGCTTACCATCTGTGTGATGTGCACAGCCATCCTGTGGAGAAGGTCAAGTTGCCTTTGCTCTCTAACTAAATCTCCAGTAATTATTGCACTGCAGATAATGTCAGGGAAAAAAAAAACAATAGATGAAGAGCTTTAGAGGAGGTATAGATCAATATGAATGCAGGCAACGTTCATCACATATTTATAGAGCCACCGGGTTACAGGGAGACAGTGTTATGACCAACATGGTTTGATTGGAAGGTTTTTCTGCGGCTCATTGACAAAGCTCAGCTCTGAGGTTCACTAGCAACAGAGAGAGCAGAAGCTCTGAGGGTTGAAGGAGCGTTAATCATTGTTCTTGTTGCTATGCAACTCACTAATTAGCCTCAGTTAGCTAACCTGAAGAAACAAAGGGGATCAGGTTGTTAAAAATAAAAATGGATGAGGAAGTAAAGTAATTGCTCTCCTTGTTCCTGAAGTAGAGGCTGACAAACTTCCCCTGACCCCGCAGAACCAGTCTGAGGTGAACGTTAGGATTTCCTATTTTCTATTTGGCCTACTCACTTCCACACAACACTGATGAACAGATTCAAATCCACACTTTGAAAGCAATTAAACTCATATTAATGTGTACAAAGGAGCAGTGGAATGTAAACCTGGGACGGGAAGATGAGTCTGGCAGCTCTGCATTTTATTTTCAGTGCGATCGGTTGCAGAGATTTCTCTGACGTGTGGATACTTCACTGAACTCCACCGACCTCCCTGTCCTGTTTCCACCTCTGTTCTTCTGGATCAGTAAAATCACTGAGACACTCTCACAGGAACCCACAGGAGAATCTCCTAAATATATACACACACAAATCCTGTAAATCCAGAGGGTGGATCTGGACTTAAATGATCCTTTTGGAAGATCAACAAAAAATGTGTTCCACCTCGTTCACATTTTCCTTAAATAACTACTGCAGACGAACGGCTGCTCGATCAGACACAGCAAACACAACTTAAGGCCAGCTAACCACTGAAATGTATGTTAAATAGCTGTTAAATCAGTCGCATAGACAGAAGCATGTTAGTGTTGTTTTATGAGACACTTTAACACAAAGATTTCCTGAACCTTTTATTTAAGAAAAAATAACGTGATCTCACTTTGCATTTGTTGGCTGATAAAACTAAACCATTTTGGGACCTGACTAAAGGCCAGGGTATCATTGAAACAGACTCGTTTGTTGTCACCCGGCCACGTGTAAAGGAAAAAGTGTTTCTCGCTATTCCAAATGGCCACACCTGTAGGCGGTGTGAAGAGCCTGCTCGTCACAGAAGGATGCGAGACACTTTCACATAGTCTGTCTTTGTCTTTGGAGGCATTACCGTCGTAGCATTTAGGAGAAACAAGGCCGCCACAATTAAAACATGCTGCACTCCAACCTATAAACACAGGAGTGTTTACAGTTGTTGCAACACGTCATGGTGATTGTTTCCAGCGTGCAAAGTCTCCTCAACATGTGTTCAACCTCATCTCTGTGTTGATTTTCTCTCTCTCCCTTACGGCCTCTTTGCTTCTTCAGATTAATGTTTCATATATATATA
>JBBMJY010000001.1:26626598-26652691 GCA_037833715.1 Toxotes lorentzi | reverse complement strand
TGTGTGTGTGTGTGTGTGTGTGTGTGTGTGTGTGTGTGTGTGTGTGTGTGTGTGTGAGACAGAGAGAGAGAGAGAGATGCTAGAATTGGCGAGAGATGGAAGATGTAATAGAGGGGGCAGATAAAGTGGAAGACAGTGTGATGGAGGAGGAGGAAGAAGGGGGAGTAATAGCAGTCAGAAGGTGAGCTGTCAGAGGAGAAGCAGGGCAGGGACATCCAAGGAGGAGGAAAAGGTGGGGGAGGGGGGGGGGGGGCAGAGAGATTGAGAGAGAGGAAGAAAGCCCTGGTCCTCCTCTGGGAATCTCTCCCCATCCTCATCCTCCTCCACTGATGGACAGGCTGAAATACCACAGGAGCCACCTCCCGTAATGACTTGATGAATGAGCTTCTCCAACCAGCCCCATCACCCCACCCCAATACCACCTTCACACCTCCTCCATGCCTTCACACTTCGCCCTCTCTCCATCCCCCATCACACACCAGGAAACGGCCAGTATCTGCATTTACATGAAAACATATTTACATACAGTGATGTGCTGCACCTGTACTTCTGTGCGGCGACGCTTCGTTTTCTTTTGTAAACATGCAAGTGACGCCATGACCGAACGATTGGTCTGATATTTTATGTTTTTGTATATATTCGAATACATTCATTGATATTGAAAGTCACTCAAACCAAACTGTGTTTACTATGGTCTGATTTTATTCCTCTTGTGATTCTGCAGCAATAACACTGTGTACTGTGCTGAGCAAAGTCATTAATAGTGGATTTTCTAATCAATGGCTCTGGCTCTTTCTTGTTTGTCAAATCAATGCCATGCTCTGATGCAGCTTTTATTTTATCTAACATGTCCTCTGTGTCCCTCTGTGTCTCCTGCTGCACTTTTCTCCTCAGACAAAGCAAAGAGAAAACGTTTCTGAATTTCTTTGTTTCTACATTTTCTGCACATGCTGACCTTAAAAACAGACATTTTAGAAGAATGGGTAGAAAAATGTTCGAACATGAAATTATTCTGGCAATGCTGAGAAGCATAAATGATTCTGTGGTCCAAAAAAAAAAAAAAAACATCTAGTATGTGAATAAATTCTCTAAGATGACTCCAGACTTCAGCACTAGCCCAAAATGGGCTTCACTTTCATGCCGACAGTGAGGGAACGTATTTTAAATAATCCAGTTTTTTGGTTGAAAAATATTCATGCTGTTGGAGAAATAGGAAAATATGAAGCGTGTTGAAAATGTTGATATTACATAATTAGCAGAAAAGGTCCAAACGATTATGAAATTCAAAATGTAAATCCTGGCTGTAAAACCAAAGCAGACACACTGTGGTGAAACCACAATATAAATCCATGTGCAAATCAAATTTGCAATCTTTCCTAAACCAAAAAGGTGTTATTGAAATGCTGAGAAGCACCTCTTTAAAAATACAAGATGGTGCAGCATGAGGTGAATCCAGGTAAGACTTTATTGATTTTTTTTTTCCAGAAATGTGCATAATTGTGCAAAAATGGACTGCCGCTTAACATCAGGAGGAAGTCCATGACACTTGAGGTTATTTCTTGAGAAATACATTTGACAGAAAATGTTCTGAATGAGTTGCTGCAGCTCGGGAGGTTGTACTTGTTATCTTGAGTGTTTGCTTTTTTCTATTTTTCTCCCATTTTGTTATTTTGTTTGTTTATGCACTTAAGTATTGTTTTAAAAAAAAGTGATTGGAGTAAAAGGAAAAATATAAACCTGTTGTTATTCAAATTATTTGTAATTTACCAAGTTTGTTTAATGCTAAATTTTTTTCTTTGTTGTTGGCGGCAAAAAGAAACAGGACAGACAGATAGGGGGAAAAAAAGGCCCATAGATTCATTATTAGCTGTCTGGATATAATCATGAGTCATTCAGTCACACAACAGAAGGTAGCTCCCTCTGAGGCATTTATCCAGATGCCCTCAAGCAAAAACACACACACGACCCATGGGGTTACCAGTCTAATCCCAGAGGCTGCCCCCTCATAGAGGACGGGGTAATCTCCAGGACAGACCGCTTCAGGACATCACACACATTATAACAGGCTGGGAAAAAGACTGGAGATGAGTCTGAGAACACATGAAGGAGAGCAGAGGAAAGAAAACGAGAGCAAACTGTGAAGAAAAATATGCAGCCGCCACAGAGGGAGCGCTTTAGCAAGAGGGAATTACAGAAATAGATATGAATGAAGAGGAGAGGTGGGGAGGCTGGGGAAGGTAAAGAAAAGGTGAACGTGTGAGCGTGAGTGAGAGGGGCCGTGTGAGCGTATGCATGTTATCTCCTGGTAAAGCAGATGTGCTTTATCTGCCAGGAAACAGGAGACTGCTTCTACAAAAGCCTCAATTCACAGGTGAAGCCCCAGTCTTTACTTACAAGACTCTTACTGCCAGTTTGGCCTTTTTGAGACTGAACCTGAAACGGAGATTACACACACACACACACACACACACACACACACACACACACACACACACACACAAAGAAATCAGCTGAAAGGCGTGCCAGCAAAAGCGAGCCTCTGCCACCTGACACACATCTTGTCCACTCTGGTTATTTTTGCACACCGTCCCTCCAGGACGCTGTTGGCTGCAGCTGGAAGCAGAGAAACGCTCTCAGTGATGCAAGGCTGGAAATTTGTCATTTTACAGTGTGGGTCAAACGGCCTCTCTGGCTATTGATTGGCCTGTCCTCCTCTATTACCCGTGTTATGTATTGTGCCCTTTATCAGAGCTGCGACAGCCACAAACACATTAAACCTGAGCAGCTTCAATCCACCATAAAGTGCCACAGCATGTCGGCTGGTGTGCCGTGCTGGGTGGAGATGAGCTACCGATCAAGGACATGGCAGCAATGTTCTGGCTGCTCTCTTTTCTGGAGTTACGACCCAAAGTCACAGAGTCGTGGCCAGACTGAGAATGTACAGCTCCCCCGACTCCGCAGAGCCTCACCTCGTCACACAAGGCCACTCGCTCCTCTTCGCAAGAAAAACTGCCTGCATGTGAGAAAGATGATGTGTTGTGGTGCAGTGTGGAGCGCTCAGATACCTTCCGCCGCAAAAAAAAAGTATCACATGCCTTTACTCAGAGTACAAAGGGTCATACAGGAATAAGGCAGCAGGTACAGAGCATGCCAGCATCTATCTCTGTGCCAAACAGAGGGTGACACAGGAGTGGATGTTCAGTCCTGTCCCATCCCAACCCCATGACACAATAAGTTAAATATAATGGATTACTAAATGCATAAATATAGAATAACTTGATTAATGGTTTAAAAACACACTTTGTGGTGCATCATTATCCCATTGGTACATGGATTTGGTTTGAGTACTACATGGAATCGTATTGTGAAAGGTTTGTGTTCATGCATCCACAGAAACACTCATGACAGTTTGCAAAAGAAAATATAATGCGAGCAGACACTTTCACTCAGCAGCACTTGCAGAGAGCATCTGTCTGCTTTAAAGTTCCACCTTTTACTTAACCTGACAAGTTTAAAAGTAATTTACTGTATGAGCTCCACTCTCAAAGGGGTCTAAATCATATCAAACATGTTTACTGAGGCTGTGAATACTACTGTAATTGACAGAAGAGGGATGAAGGGTTTTATCTTTCTTAAAAAATGCATTTCTCTGCATCACAGCCTCAGTGTTATGTCAAAATGAGAAGTGCTGGCCAAGTTCTCCTATCCGTGTTTGTGTGGGCGAGGGAATCCCACAAAGACAGAAAACATCCACTTGTGGTTTTCATTTGAGAAATTTGAATAATTCACTGAACTGCACTGGTGCACTGCCTTTGTGGCTGTGAGCAGATGGCCATAGCAACAGAGTTCACACGAGCAGATTAAACACAACTTGAATGCCGTCCAGCGAAGACAGTTGCCAACCCTTCACTCAGATCCCTCAGCTAAAAATTCCTTTATCTTGCAGTAGGCGTTTAAAACCCTCAAGTTAAGCTCACCTCATACGCTGGCTCACAGAGTCGGCTGCGCTACAGAGAATTTGCATATTCACAAAAAGACATTTTTATTAAAGCGGTCGTGACAGTGAGCCGGCAATATGACGACAACTGCTTGTGGCGAAGTAGTTTGAAAAAAGGTTACCGCTGAAGTTCATCTCTGGCAGCTTCATGTGCTAATGGAAGTCATCACTTTGCTGAGTGAGTTCACGTCCTCCAGGCTTAATATGCTCTGTTTATCAACACATGAATGTGACAAACTGTGCCAAACTGTTGCAAAAGGTGAAATTTACTCTCAGATCTGTCTCACACTGTTAGATGTCAGTCTGTTGTGTCTGTTGTTTCCAGTAAATATTTAAGAGCCATGTTGTTGTTCGATTTTATCCAGCTTTCACTTTGTATTGTCCTGTGATTCCCAGAATGTCTTTGAATAACTGCTAGCTAACACTGTGGGGTTATACTATGTCCATTGGTAATAAATGTTTTGCCTTTCTCACAGAAAACAAAAATATTTAATATACCAAATCACTTTGGTATATTAAATATACATGAAATAATGCTAAATACTATATTTTCATTAACCTTTTGAGAAACCAGAAGACCCAGAAATCAGAAACAAAGTAGAGCTGTGAATTTTGAATTAAATAAAGAAAAGAGGGTGGTGAGAGGCCAGTGACGGTTGTACGTCATGCAGCATGAGGAATAGTATTTTCTTTAGCAATTTATTCACAAAGCAGCAGTAGTTTGGAGCTCACCTCCGAGGTTGATTCTGCCGACTGACCAATCAGAGATTTGTACGTGGAATTAAAGGTGTCATATCTAAGTTTTTGCTATTTTTACACTGCCAACGTTAGCATTAACATTCTAGAAGAAATTCTGCGAGTTCAGCATCAAACTTTATTCATTTATTCACCAAGAGCTGTCTCCAGTGGTGCCATGTTAACTTTTGGTTTGCTGACTTCTTCTACTGAAGTTAGCATGCTAACCAGCTAGCCCTGGCCAGTCCTGCCTCGTAGTACCCCAGAGGGCGAATGAACCACGTAAACGCAATGATGGCGAGCAACAAATATCACCACCACCCGCTCCTGGCAAGAACCCATGTTCGGCAGCAGAGAAAACTTACATATTGCACCTTTAAAGATGGGAGCGTCCTCTCTCTAATAGCTAACTAGGATTTATGAAAAGCAGCTAAAAAAATGCTAAGTGAGGACAGGCTCTACGCAGCTGTATAAGTCACTCAGTCCACAAATAGAAATCATGGTTCATAAATCGACAAATGACTTTGTTCAGTCTGAAAATTGCTAACATAGCTGTGTCAAGTGTATTTCATAGTAGCATGTGACATACGTATGGTTTACTGACACATATGTGATTGTTTAGGACAAAACAAAACAAAACAAAGCAAGTCCCTCTCCCTGCAAGAAATCTGCCAACAAGAAAACACTGTGAAGCGAGGTCTCGAGTCAGTGTGACAGTCAGCCGAGTTTGAAACACACTGAGGAAACAGATCAACGGCAGAGAGCCGGGTGGCTCAGCCACTGTGGTTTGAGATGTTGGGTGATGCTGGGTTGCCTTTGGTATCCACTGTAACTGCTGTGAATCAAAGCTGACTGCAGCTGCTGTCTTTAAATGCTTAAAGACAGAACATTAGGGAACATTACAGCACGTACGGGTCAATTATCCAGCAGTAATTATGTGAGAGTAGGATGACTGGAGGTGAATGGAGTACACTCCCCCCCTACCCCGTCCCTGACTGACCCTGGTGTCGTGTCTAAGGGTGTCCCAGTCTGCAACTGTTTACTGTCCAGACTGCACAGGGCCTGTTACATAATGCATGACCACCGACGACACGGCGGGCCGAGCTCTGCTGAATCAGCTGCAGAAAAATGCCGCCGCTGCTGCTCTGAGCGAACGATGGCCCACAGCGGCTGCTGAAGATAGGCAGCCTGTACTGCCCCCCACCCCTGAGAAGAGCACTTGATCACCCAAGTAACCTTTTGCATGAGTGCACTCAATCTGCCACTCACCAGAGAGCCACCACAGACATGGGGCAGACAGGGGGCATTAGGTGGGATTATCGCCCCCGCTGCCCTTTGTTGTTTTGATGGCCATCTCTCACCAACTTACTCCCTCCCCTCCCTTCCCCCAGCAGCCCCTTCCTCTCTTAACTCCTCACCCGCCTGTCCAGCTCTGGCACTGCTACAGAGAGGCAGTGGCAGGCTGAAACCAGAAAACCTCCCCTCAGCAGCCCACTGTCACAGCCACACACTCTCACGCAAATTAAACCACACACACACACATCGACTGTACACAACAATGGTGGCGTTTTCTCTTTTTAATGAAGAACGGGATGAGATGAATCCAGATTAAAGCCATTATCGTGCATTGATTTCCCTTATTCAGTCAAAAATGTAATCACAGAGGTGTGATATTGATGAACAGAGGCAAAGAAGATATTTTTTACGCTCTGAGTTGAGTGAGGTGTTGAGTCTGTATGTGTTGCTAGTTTCAGTGTGGATCTTTTCCAAGCAGATTTTTCTTGGTTCCTAAAAAAGTCAGAAGTTTGAAAACATAAAATCTACTTCTAAAAGCAACAGTACTCCTATTTTACAGTAGGAGAATACATATCAGACATGTAATTGAGCATAAGACCTTGAAGAGCTCAGACCTACAGCAGCGCTGACCAAACACACCTTCCTTCTACACCCAAACACACCTGTCCTGTCTCTTTCATTTTTAGATTAAATTGATTTCTGGAATCAGTATGTTGGCAGGAATCTGATCTGCCCGTCAGAATTCCTGAAAATGTAAGATGTTTGAGCTGTCCAGCTGCTGGAGAGACGAACCTAGTACGAGGGTATAAAAATAACCTCACTGGTGAAGTGATAAGACAATACATTTATTTTACGTTTGCAAACAATCCTTCCTGTAGTTGTTTTTTTTTTTTCTAAGACCACTACTCAAAATTCAAGTATTTCTTGAAAAATCAACACAGCGCAGTTATTGGTTGAGAAAACAATGTCACCACAAGGTCCATTTAGTAGCTGTTCTGGGCCTTTCAGTCATATCACACTTCACTTATTATCACTTCTCCTTGTGTTCTGCTGTGTTCCCCTTCCTTGTGTGTATTGACAGAGCACGGGGACGTCACTTCGTCATCACCGTCATCACTCCACCCACTTCCTGGAACTATTTAAGATCGGTGCTTCAGTTTATTCTTTGCCAGTTCGTCTGTCTTCTCTCATGGTAGAAACGTTGAAGCTTGCTGAGTTATTATTTACCTGTGTTGAGAATACTATCCATCCCCATTGTTCGGACTGCTGACTTGGATTTACCTCTGTTCTCCCAAGACCCAGCCAGGCTCAACCTGACTCTGATTCCTACGTGGCCATAAACGTTTGAGCTTTTACTTCTGTCTCTGTGTGTCGTGTCTGCATTCAGGTCCTAGTTTGAACAATCTGCTAAATTTCAACACCTTGTGGTGACATTGTTTTGTCAAAGTGCTGTTTTCAAGTTCCAAAATAAGCTTTTTAAAAACACAGGCTTTAAGTCAATGACGCAAGAAGTCCTAAACCTAAACTGAAAGGTGATTGTTAATGGTAAAGGTTTGATGTTCACGCCTTATTCAGGTTGCCTTCGTTTCAGTATTACGTTTAGTCTGTTTGACCAAGCTGTCACATTCAGTTCTGTGGAAAACTAGAAAGTAAAGTCCTCTGTAGAGATGCTAAAATCGGATTTGTTCTTTGACAGTGATGTTTCATTATAGGCAGTTTGCTTTGAAAATTCGATGATAAAGATTTGTTCATTCATGCAGTGAACACCTTTTAGTGAGATGATCGAAAGCTACGAAAGAGCTACTAAATGGATCTTGTGGTTGTTTTCATGACTGCTGCTTCAGGAAGTTTTTTTTTTCTGTATTTTAAACGTTTCCTTGGCTGAATTTAGCTGTGATATGTGTGACACACTAAAATGAGGATCAGCAGCCTGTTAAACTGAATTACAAAATGTACCTCTCTTTTATTTATTGGACCTCTGCAAATAAGCTGCCATGATTCTGATTTAACTGCAGCATCCTTTGAAAGTGGCCTGAAACCTCTATTGAATGCCGCTCCCTGACCCATCCTGTCCCACTGTACCCATCGTTTAATGTTGCTGCTTGACCCTGTCCCTGAACTCAGAGAGCAAAACAGCAAAACAAAGCTCTTGTCTACCCTGAACCATGACTGACACCCACAGTGTCAGTCTTAAGTGTTTTGATTTTCGAGCTTCATTTATCAACTCCGGCCTTGTAAATCCTCCATTTTACACAGACGTAACTGCCCATATTCACACTGATTTACTTCTGCATGAGCCTGTAACTGTCTTTTAAAACTAATTTCAAACATTACACCTCCTCGACTCCCCCACTCCCACCGGCCCTCTATCTGTATTACCATGCAGACTGCTAAAGGGTGAAACAGGGTTTTAGCTTGTGACCCTCGCTGTTATAGTCTGCAGTGTTCAGGGTTGACCTTTAACCCTGAATACCATTGGTCCACTGGTTCAAATGCAGACCATGACCCTGGTGTTGAACTCTCAAAGGTGGGAGTGACAGTGAGGGGGGGCTGTGGGGGTTGTACCCACCCCTTCTGTGTATTTGCACCAGAAGAGGCAGAGTCAGTCTGGTTATGCCATATTAGTCTGATTATCTGGAGAGTGAGTCATTTAATGGTTGTAATTGCGTTATGAACATGTGTTGCTTCCTCAAATCTACAGTGTCTCATAGAGGCCAATTTTCATCATCATATCATTTTTGTACCTCACAAAATTATTCTGCTGTCTGAATTTACGTGAGACCGAGCATGTAGTTTGATGTTTCTGTTTCTGTTCCTTCTTGCAAACCAAAGACATGTTTTGGAATTGGGTTATGTGAAAATAAGTATTTGACCCTATAAAATCTGTGCCAGTGTAATGATGCTACAAGATCAAGGGAGAGGCCATAGTAAGAGAATGCCCCAGTTTCTCAACCTGCCAAGCCTGCATTTTATTTTGTGAATTATCTGAGTCATCAACAGGCTGAGGTCTCCTGTAACAGCAAAAGTTGTCAAATAAATGTGACTGATGGGAACAGGAAGGAAACACAACCCGCCATCCTCATGTCACCACACCACGACTGAATAAATCCGTTTATTTTTCTCTTGTTAATCAGAATCAGATTTCTATTATCATTGCTACGAGGGCTCAGAGTCTTGAAACGAGACAGAACATTAAAACTTGAAAACTACTTGTTGCCCAGAATAAAGTTAAAAACAAAGTCTTGATTAAAGAACTCCTTTCTTTTAGAAAGTCTCCTTGATCTTATTAAATTTGTGTGAATTCAAGTTCACTGATTGCATAACCATGCTTTGGCAATGTGAGCCTGTCAGTATGATTTAGGCTAATTTGGCACTGGAAATTAATTAGTCGATCTGCAGTGGCATAGGGAAGCACTGGGTGTTGCACAGTGTACTGCAGAGAAACACGGGGTGGGGGGGGGTGATGTCTTATCTCTCTCTTATTCTCTGGTATACAGCTCCACTGTGGCTGCTTCAAATATCTCACTTCATTTACAACCAAAAGGTGTTTTAGCACCTAGTGTGAAGTGGATTTTCCCTTTAAGATCAGATAAGACAGGATAAACCTTTGTGACTCATCCCGGGGAAGCTGAAGTGCATAGTTCTGGTTCAGCAGAGCAAAGTTTTGAAGATTTTTCTGACGTTCAATCTTCCTCCATCTCATGTTCTCATACTGTGGAGTTAAACAACAAAATAACCGGCACACATTAACGCACTTCTACCTCCTTTGTTTAACAAAACAGAGAGTCTCACAGCCACAACAGACTGAGCTGCAACGTCCAGTCCCACCGGCCACCACACACTTTATTACCGTAATTAACTTCCATCAGCTGGGGCCTTCTCACTTTCATATCTGCAAGTATCTCTGGAGAGTGTGAGCAAGGCTCGCTGTGAGCGCAGCAGGTTGCTCAGCATATTAGCGGCTTATTCATTCTCATTACGATAAAACGACCTGGTGTCAGGTTCAGGATGGGATGTGTTTTCAAGTAACAGTGATCCTTCTCGAAAAATTACAAATCCCTTCAGTTTATGTCTGATAAGGGGAACAACAGTGAGGTTTGTCTTCTTAAAGGTGTACTACTCAATATTTAACAGTGAATCAAATCACTATATGTAAAGTGAAAGGTGTCAATCGCAGTGATGAACCCCCAGAGACTTTTCACCACTTCTTACAGACAGGTAAATATTTTTCTCAGGAGTCAGTTCAGATCAAGCCGGACCTGAAAGGAGGGTGAGTCTTACTTACACTCATCAGGTGGACACAAACACCACTCAGACAGGATGCTAATGTTCCTCTGTGTTTGCTCTGTAAATGGGCAAACAGCTGTGTCAGCTGTTGTGTCTCGGCTGGTTTCACTTCTTTTTCCCACCTTGTGTGTGTTGGGAAATAGGTTTGGATTTTCACATTAAATTCCACATCTGCTGCTAATTTAAATACTTGTTTTGTTTTTGCTGCTGTTCATATTGGTTGAACATTGGCCATATATGTTATATTAATATCTATGTGCTTGTGTATTCCATATATTTTTGTAGGGACAGCTTTAGTTTTGGTTGAGTGGATTTCAGTGAGGCAGGTCTTAGGACGCCTCTGACTGCAGGCAGCTACTTGATGCACCTGTTGGTAATAAGCTGAATGACACTCACTGTTGATGAAAAGTTAAAGGACTGAAGAACATTTCCCTTTTTCCTCCAAACTGTTTTGGGTGTGGGAACCATTTTTGTACTTGCTGCTGCCACAGTGGCCAAAATGATGTTTCCTTTCCTCATGTGTCAGTGTGATAAATGGTAATGTCTTACTCCCCGCTCAGAGATCACAATATGCATCTAAACCAAATATCAGCTATTCAGGAGCTGAGAAAACCTTAGTCCTTAACTTAAAAAACAAATTTGTTCTTTAATGGTCAGAGAGAGTTTCCAAAGGTCAACATGTTGTTCACTACCTACCAAAAACAGTACAAATAGCCCAGATTGAAGCTGTGAGATTTTCACACATCAGCATTGTTAAGTTGCAGCAAGGCTTTAATGAGAGCAAAGTCCGTTCACACGGTCCCTCACTGCTGCTCTGTCAGCAGTGAGACACACATCCTCTACATGTTTTCACTGGATGGCCCTGCTTCCTTAATCACTTGTTCTTAATGACCCCAGAGGGTTTAAGAATATGGACACAAACCAAAGGTAAAGAGCTTAAATACGTTCATAACAGTGAATGATCCTCCTTTTCCTTTCATTAAAAAAAACCTGTAATTCCTTTTCATTTTGCTTCTACGCTCATGTCTCATGCAAACCATAGTAATCTTGACCTTTAGTCCTCTTCACTGTTATGACTTCCACCTGACAGCTCAATTACTTCAGCTTGGGCTTCGCCTACACACACACACACACACACACACACACACACAGAAACACAGATTTGGCACATGAACTCAAGCTACTCTCATGTATCTAAACTGCATGCATTTCATGTGTTTTAGATGAAAATTAAATAAATAGAAATAAAACTTAAAAGTTTTATTTCTATTAATTTTTCTATTTTCATACGTGAGAGGAAAATATTTTGTACGTGTCGAAATCTGACTTTTATTCCAAAACAAAAAAAAAATAAATAAATAAATAAAAACACATGGAACAAAAAGAAAAACAGTGAAAACTAGCACTTGGCAGATAAGCCTATTTATTTTTTGGCATCAGTGTGTAATGTAAAAGTTAAAAGTTAAGTATCTTTATCAAGTCTCAGGAGACTTTCTAAGTCCAACTGTTTAACAAACTTTAATCAGTTAACAAAAAAAAAAAAAAAAAACACTGTTGTAAAGAGCAAAAAGCTCATGTCAAAGTTGTTGTCAGCTCTCAGGTGTGATGCACGGAGCTGTGTGAGTAATATGTTCCTGAAAAAGAGAGTGTTCATGTTCAATAAACCGGCTGATCAACTGAGGGGGGGATCATCCCCCAAGATGGCTGATAACACTGACATGGATGGGGACATTAGAAGGTGCCACAGGTTGCATCTTACTTTCATGATATGTTTATTTATTATCCTTTTTCATTTAGTGTTCATTTAACCAGTAGAATAAATCTCTCTAAAAGTTTTTTATGTCAGATAGCATCACTCACAAAACTTGCATGTATTTCCCCTGTTTGCATCCTTTTTGTGACGATACCATTGTTTTTGATGGTTTTACTTTGGTATTTTAGATCTTTATTTTTTTCTTTAGGCAGGTTTTAGTTTCAGTCTTGTATGATGTGGAAAATAGGTTTTAGAGGCTGAAAACTGAGTGGTAACAGTGCTGACTTTTCAAATGAGTCTGCATCACTGAGACAGAGACATTATTCATTTGTTACAACCCAGAATAACAAATACATCTACTTGTACATATTCCTTTCTGTATAGAGACAATATTTAAAAAAAAGCCTGTACATTATGAACACAACAGATGAACTTATTTGCAGACTGAGATCCTTCTGATCATGAATTAAACACTGGTGCCATCTACTGCTTTTCTCCTGGAAGTGAAAGGTTTGATTAACACCAAAATTCTTCAGTTTACTTTTATGCCACATTAATCTGATTATCTGGAGACTGAACTGTTTAACATTATGGAGCTAAGGAGCTGGGTCCAGGGTTCGTTTAAATGAACTGAATATAACAGGAATTTAAATTCTAATGGAAATAAGACAGTAAAGATGTGGCACCATTTATATGTACCTCACAAAAACACAGTGACTAAGAAGAGCTACAGCTGCTACAACAGTGCCCTTTCTTAGATGCTGTGTTAAATCAGAAATGTGTGGCTGTCTGTCATTTTGTCAGCATTTCCCCAAAAATCAGCCTGACATGGTAGAGAACTTTGGTAACGCTGGACTAGAATTTAAAACAAAGTTAGGTGGATTCAAGAGTCCACTAACACGTTTTTATATTGACCAGACCAAGAGCTGGGCAGTCTGGTGCTGAACGTAATGAGTAACAGGATTTTCTCCATGAAAGTGAGGTGTTATTGGTGTTATACACTGCAACTGGTTTGTGTGTTTGCTCACCATGTAACTTTAAACTGGAAGCTTCATTCAGAGTTGTGTTTACAACCATAATCATGAATATTTGCTCCTATAAAATCTGTTCTCCTGAGTCTTCTGTTAGTCCTAAATATCTTGGAGGTTGAACATTTTTTTTTGTTTTAGTATTTGTTATATACATCGTTTGGGATAAAGTGTCTCTCCATGTACTCTTCATGTTTTTTCACACATTTATTTTATTTATTTATTTGGTTGTTGCCTCTGAACAATCCCCTGATTCTGAGTGTGGATCTCAGCTGCAGTCTCAGTGTGTTTCATTCCCCCTGTTTTTTTTTATTATCCTACAATAAAAGCAGTGCAGAAATGCATGAAATGTTGGGAATAACTCTAATGTCTTAGCTTCAAATTCAGCACTGCAGAGTGAGCTACCAGTGGTTGGACATATAATAGGATATCATGGAGTATGATAAGACAGAGTGGAGAGGTGTCTCCACCTGCAGGCACCTCTGCAGACACCCTGGCCCAGGTGGTGGGGCGCGGGAAAGGAAGATGCATCGGACACGGGAGTTCTGGACTGTGTTTGAGACCTTTGGTAGCGCTTTACAGGCCCAAGGACAACACTCATCTCTGCTGCTGGGCACCACAGTCGCCATCAGCTCCAGTACCTCATCGGTGGAGCGAAAGTGAATTTAAGAGAAAAAAAAATGGCGCCTTGCGCTGAAGATATTTCAGAACTACGGTGTCCCGGAAGGCGCAAACAACGTGAATTGCTGGATTCTCTAGGGAATAGACAAACGCAACAGCACGACCCAGCAATGTGTTCAAATCACTGCCTTACATAAACATAAACACATTAGAAAGCTGTGATTTTCCAAAATGAAACTACTGTTGTTTTTCACTCATGATACCAAAGCAGCTTTTCCCAGAGACATTTTATTTTGAAAAAGCCTTTATTCGCAGATTGTTTTAAGACGGTTGAAAAACCAACATGTCTCTGATGAATTTGTCATGAGCATGAGATGATAACAAACCTCGATTTTCTGTGAATTTCCACTGGGACGTTTGTTGTTTTTCTACAATGATGCTTTAAATATTAATTTCCACTGTTGAATAATGCAGGTGGGAGCAGGAACAGGCCTGTAGGCGGGAGTAAAAACACACAATAGCCCAATGACAGTCACGGTTGCATCTGAAAGAAGGAAAGACCACAGGATGTGAATCAAGGTTATGAAAATGACCAAAAAGAAGATTTCCTGTTTAACGCGCTTGCCTTCAAAATAAAATGTTTTAATACTCTAAAATGGTTCACTGAATAACTAAAGCGGGCTACGTCAAACGTTGTAATAGTATGTGAACCTACACAAGATTGTTGAATATCTCACCCTGAATCCATGCACAATAATCATAAACACAAATTAAAGTTGCAAGCTGCGATGACGGGCCCTCGCACCCCTTGGGACCCGCGGGTTGGAATTTTCAAGGGGGCGCTGCAGAGCCATTTTGCCCCCCATTGTGTTGGATGTGTTTCATGTTTTCATTGCTAAATGCATATCTGATAGCCCTGTATTCAAAGACAAATTACAAGCCTGGAAAGCACAAAACTAGAGCTACAAGAGTCCTGAGAGCTCCAGGTTTGCACTAGTTTGCACTAGTTTTGCCAAAGGTCACTGCATTATGAAAGCATCTATGGGTTTTAAATTTGCGTCTTTAAAAACAAAGGGATGATTTCGATTTCTGTTTTTCCGTTTAGGTGGGTTGTGTCGTTGGGCTACATAAATAAAATTTGACTTGACTTTTATCTTGAAAACCAAACAGCGGAAGTCGTACGATAATTCTGGCCCGCGCGGCGGCAGGAACTTTCCCTTCGTTCCTTCACAACAAGATGGACTGGGCTGAGGACGGCAACGTAAGTCGGTTTATATTTATTACCTGCTGCTGTTGCCTGGCTTGTGTGGCTTCTGGCTCATGTGGTGGAGACCCGGCGTATTATGTTCCAGTTCTACTGTCTCGGCGGGTCGTTAGCATCGACGAGCTAGCTCGCTGTTTGTTTCTCGCTCGGCTGTAAGTTGCTGTAACGCGGAATAACCTGTCCTGACAGACACTGACACGTCGAGAGAGAGAAAAAAAATCAGCTGTCAGTTAGTCTGCTGGCTGGTGCGGGTGTTGTTAACCTGCTGCTAGTCACCCGACGCTAACCAGAACTAGCTAACTAATTCCTCAGACAGATATAACGAGCTAATTTTCTGCGTGTGAACGCATCGACGTCCACGTTACGGAGAGATTAGTCTGGATGACATGATGATGATGCTGATGGTGATTCGTGTTGTTTCTTATCTTCTCCCATTAAAGGATTGGCTCATGATTTTTTATGTCTTAAAACAATAACCAGGTGAATTTATGAATATTGAAACAGGTTCCGCATACGTTAGTTGTTCATACATGGCAGTAAAAAGAAAATCACTTCCTAATGTGCTTTCATTTTAGCGACTTAAGTCGTTCTGCTGTGCAAAAATGTTTTCAGACTTTTTCTGTGGCCTATCTGGAGTCAATTAAAGTCAAGTGGGTATCTTACAAAATAAATAAAGAACCTCTTAGTTTTTGACCAGACACTGTTTCCCTGTTGAGCTCACACTGCAGCTTTAACAGATATATAAAACTAACAATAACTCTTCTTTACAGGGCACCTTTCCAAACACAGCCACAAAGAACATTACATTAATAACAAGGAACAAAAATGATAAATCAAAAACACATAGCTCATAGGGAGCTGGTAGATCACAGATGGAGGAGGTAAAATCTAAAATCTTACAGGTAACCAGTGAAGAGCAGCGAGGAGCAGGGTCATGTGGTCGCTTTTCTTAGAGCCCGTTAAACGCCTGAATGCAGCTTATTGGTCTTTGGATGTTTCGCCTGCTGACACCACAGTAAAGTGTGTCGCAACAGTCCAGTCTGAAGGAGATAAGATCAGGGATGGCCTTTTCTAGATCTGCAGATGGAAGGAAAGACCTGATCTGGGTTAAATCTCTTATGCAAAGCGGGATTGCGCAACCTGACTGATTTATCTGTTTTGGACAGATGAAGACTCATATTGAGTCCAGATAAACTTTTGAATATTGCTTAGACTGAAAGCTTATTAGGAAAGGATCTTTTACTGGCCAGTACAAACAGGAGGAATGATTACAGTGAGCAGAAATGTTGGGGCCCTGACGATTGTTTAAAGACGAACTTGAAAAATTGTCAACCCATCTGTTACTGTGAAACTGTAATCCTCATCTTCAAGTCGCTCGCTGTGTTTCAGTGCTGGTTTTCGGTCTTTGGTTAAGTAATGCCACACTAATGAAATACTGAAATACTTCATTACAAGGAAAAGTCCTGCGTTCAAAGTCTTACCTAAGTAGAAGTACATAAACAAAACAAACAAAATGTTCTTAAAGTATAAAATGTAAAAGAAGTTTTATGTGAGGTTTTGTTTTATATCTATGATCAAGTGCAGCAAAAATCATTTTTTATACATTTATTATTCTTATAAACGTATCATTTGTTAAAAGCCATCTTTAAAGGCTCCAGAGGTGTGTGTGCACTGTGACCATCTTAAATCCCTAACGCTACAGTTCTCTGCCAGTTTGAGGTTTCTCTGTTATCTGGTGTTTGTGTTGCAGGATCACAGCCACATGCGTGACGGCTGTCACCACGGACATGCAGGTCACTCTCACAGTCACGGGCCGAGAGCGGCTGCGTTCGGCGGGATGGCGCACCCCTTCATGCCAGCTTTTCACGGCCAGTTTGGCAAAAGCGCAGATCAGACGATGGAGCTCACTCAGCAGCCGAAGAAACGGTCGCACATGGATGACAGCAGCAGCTGGGACATAGTGAAGGCAACGCAGTAAGTGGTGGAATATTTAATCTCTGTTGGTTAAGGACATTTATTGTGTGGTTACGTTTGTCAAAGAGAGCATTAAAGCAGTACATAAGCATTACTGGCTGATATTTTTAAATTGCGGCCTTTGCAGCAGACAGTCACTGATGACTGAATTTCTGTACATGCAAACCATATGCATGCATAACTGCACAGGGGTTGAAACTTCATGGGTGCACATTGTTGCAACATGGGTCTTATTTTATTTTTGTTTTAATAATACTACTTAAACAGAACAAGATACATTTTAGATGCAGCATACTGAAGCGTTTCCTGGAGTGGTTTACCACTGAAACTGCAACCACAACACGGGAAAATGAGTCATTTAACTTGATTATCTGTGCTGCAGTTCCTCAGCCTGTCAATAAAATATTAAAAACATGTCGGATTGTAGAATTTTACCAGCTCGTAACCTCAGATTTAAACCAAAATCCAGACTCTCAGATGGTAGTTTTTGTTTTCATTGGTGTTTTCTCTGTTTAAGAAATAGTCCTCCACATTTTCTGCAATAAGCTTTTTTTCTTAGCAATGTTTTTTAAATGTGTTTTCACTGAGGCCTCTACTGTGTTTTCACAGTAGTAAAATAGTAAGATGGTGCCAGTTACTTTGGGGTAAATAGAAGATTCAGATATGTGTGAATATGTGATATGTGATACTGTGTAGCTCGTAAGTAACTACACACCTTGTTGTTTCTGGCAATGGCAAATATTTGATCAAAACTCCAGGAATGCTCAAAGGTTTTCAGAGCTCTGTGTTTAATTAGCAGTCAGAGGGTGATGATTCATCTTCTGTTTGTCCAGACTGAAAAGAGACACTTGAAGGAAAACTAAGGCTTCACAGTCCTATCAGTATGATTTATTAGAGGTTAGGACACGCAGTATCTGCAGCTAACTGAGGTGCAGGCGGCTTTTGTTAACCGATAACTGATCAGTGAGCTGAGGTGCAGCAGGTGAAAGGTCACTCCTCTTGTAAGACATGAGAAAAAAAAAAAAAAAAGCATCAGAGCAGAGCCACCCCTGTATGTCTGTTCACCACACTGTTTGTCAGTATAGTGGAACACAGTCTGAAACTATGAAAAAATTAATTCATTTATTTATTATTATTATTATTATTATTTAGGAGCACTGTGAAACTTAAAGCATTAGTCTGGCAGTTAAAATGTTTTCCTCTGCGTGATCCTCCCAGGTTCGGGATCCTGGAGCGCTGTAAGGAGCTGGTGGAAGCAGGATACGATGTCAGGCAGCCGGACAAAGAGAACGTGACTCTGCTGCACTGGGCGGCCATCAACAACCGCTTAGACCTGGTCAAGTAAGAAAGGCCGACGAAATATGTATACATAAACATCTAAACCCTCCACTGCAGGTTCCCCACTAGTGCTAAGAATAATTAAGGCTGCAGTAGAAAACATTAGTGAGACCTTTGTTAGACTATCAGGTGTAAATTCAGGGGAATTATTCAGAAGCCCATGCAGTTTCAGTCATATTTTCAGATTATTCCTGGGTGTTGATTGCCTGATTTAAGTAAAATTAGGCAAAACATTGTTCTGTATACACAACATGCTCCGGTAAACAAGATTAAACGTGGAGACACACAAGGATGTTGTATTTAAAATACAAAAAAAGTATGTAGTATCACATCAGCAGTCGAATTCACTCTATCCTAAAATGAAAGAGAACAGAACATGAAACTAAAAACAGTCAGTCCTTCCTCAGGGACTTCAGGTATATTTTTTTTCACTGTCAGTAGAATCTTAGCTGAAGCACAGTGCTTTTAAATAAACAGCTCCACAAAAACATCCAGAAGAGAAACAGAGACACTTCAGCTGAACTGAAATACAACAAGCTCCACCTCAAAAGCTTCTGAAACTGTCGACGCAGATTTAGGTTTAACACTGATGTGCTCTCTGTATCTGCCCTGCTGTTTTCTGACAGGTATTATATTTCTAAAGGGGCGATTGTGGACCAGCTCGGAGGAGACCTGAACTCTACTCCTCTTCACTGGGCCGTAAGGTGACTGTGTGACTGTGAAGGGATTAGTAGCTCGGGTTGGGCATATTTAAATTGGGTTAGGCAGATTTCTAATGGATCCCCAGTTCTTATAAATCTGAAAGCCGTGTTTCAGTGTCTTTCCTCCGTAGAGCTCTGGTTGGTTTTTGTTTGTGAACAGGCAGGGCCACCTCCCCATGGTGATCCAGCTGATGAGATATGGAGCAGATCCCTCCATCACTGACGGAGAAGGTTACCGCGCTCTCCACCTGGCCATCCTCTACCAGCATATGGCCATAGCAGCGTACCTGATGGCTAAAGGACAGGTCAGCCCCCCAAGGCGTTTATTTTTCTTTCACTTTTTTCTTTTCCTGTATTTTCCTGGCTGGTAATCTGTATTTGTTTTTTAAAATTAGGAAGTTGATGGGCCTGACTGTAACGGACAGACGCCGCTGATGTTAGCAGCCCAGAAGATTATTGGGTGAGCACCCGGCTCCTTTACAGACATGATCTAAACCCCACGGGTGTCGACTGAATCCTGTAACTAGCTATAATATTATTTAATATTGATGATTTTTCCATTTGCAATACATCTGAATCTGAAAGTATCCTGCACACGTTTTACATGAAAAAATAGTGAAATAATAAACTGAAAACCCCAATCTTCTGCTTTTTAGCCTTGATTAAAGAAAAATATCTTTAAATGTTCTGTAGTTGCACTTTTTCACGCCCATTAATTTTATATTTACATTTAGCAAAACCAGTCCGGTTTTAAAAATGCTCTTCACTGATTCCATTATTTAATAAGAATCTGCTTGCATCAGAGCGTTTTTATATCTATAAAGAATGCAAACTGTAGAAATATAGGAAATACTGTTTTTCTTCCAAATTTAAAAACGGTAACTAAAACATTTGAACACATCAAAGCCTGAAATTTTAATCGTAGCTTCACAAACTAAGACTGAGTGGGTCAAGTGTTGAAAGCAAACCTGAAGTCAGTCCACAACACCTTGACGCAAGTGTGTGATATTTAAAAAATTGCTGATGTTCTGTCTTAGGCCTGAACCCACTAACTTCCTAATCAAGAATAATGCTTCTGTGAGTGCTGTGGACAAAGTGAACAGGAACACTCCGCTGCACTGCGCCGTGCTGGCAGGAAACGTAGACGCTGCCCACATCCTGCTGGAGGCCGGCGCCAGTGTGGATGCAGACAACATCAACGTGAGCTTCACAAAACCCACACCACAAAAACAGTCTCGTAGTGATGGTCTCGGTTTGGTGGCACACTGCGAGTAACACAAATCCCAAAAGCAACACAATGATAAACCCTTGTATCGCCTCACATTCTGAATCAATATGAATGTGTTTATGGTGCTCTTTTTTTTTTCAATGCTTCTTCTTCAGGGTCACACGCCCATCGATTTGGCCCACCAGGTGCACAGCCCGCTGCTCATCCACATGCTCAGCCACATCAAACAGGAGAGGATTCACTCCAGCTCGCGCTGTGTGCGGCTCATCAACAGATACAGGGTACGCAGACACCGAGGAGCACATGCACGTCGCCATGTCGAATTACAGATTCAAAACTCCTGGTTACACATGAACAAAACATCTTCAGTGATCTCCAGAGAACTGCCTCATTCTCCATTTGCATTTTTTGCAGGTCATTCTGCAGACCCTGCTCTGCACTGCCATGTTTGGAAGTGTTGGTGCAATATTTGATATGAACTCAGAGTCCTGGTTGCTCAAAGGGATCCTGCTGGCCTGCGTGATAGGCGTGATGAATCTGGCTTCAAGGTGAGGGCACGTTTTCCACTTTTCTGTCGTCTGGGCGCGTTCTGAGTTTAATGTCAGTGTGCTCTGCTTGTTTGTCATTTAACGAGAGAGAAGTTTGTGTGTAAACAGGAATTTCCCGAGTCCATCCTTTCAGTCCCTCCTACCAGCTGCGTCTCTCATGGCTTCAGTCTTCTGGATGCTCATCACCTGGGTCCTCTGGTTCCTTCCAGATATCCTTTCTTTGAAGAAGACTGCTGTACTCAGCAGAAGAGTTTCCTTGATTTTTGATTTCATGTTTAACATGTTTGTCTTTTGATAAAGCTAATGAACTAAGTTTCTTAACCTTAAAGCCCACATGGACATTGTACCACGGTTCAGGTCCTGTTCACCCTGAATGCCACTGCTCTGCTCTACTACTACCTCCGCACCTGCAGGACAGACCCGGGCTTCATCAAGGCAACGGAAGAAGAGAAGAAAATGGTTGTTCAGAGTTGGAAACCACATAATGTTATCTTATGTGTAAATGTTTTAGGCGCAGCTGAGCTGAGTTTTTGTTCTTGTGTTGTCAGAATGTGTTGGTGCTGGCTGAAGCTGGCTGCCTGGACCCCAGAATATTCTGCACTTCTTGCATGGTGAAGCTCTGAACACAAACCCTTCAGTTTTTACAGCGCTGTGCCATTAACACAACCAGTAACGGCTTCTTCTGTGTTACAGATAAAGAAACCAGTGAGAACGGTCCACTGCTTCAACTGTGACGCCTGTGTGGCGAAACAGGACCATCACTCTGTCTGGACCAACGGCTGCATCGGTACGACAGATCGCAGCTTCTTACAAGTGTCTGAAACTGACAGAAAATACAGTAACATGTTCATCTGTGTAGTTTGAGAGCATATATACGTCCACCAAGCATGAACAGTCCTTAAAATATCTTTTTTTAGCAACTGGAAATGTTTCATCTGCATCAGAATAAGTGTGAGACTGGGCTTGGTGTATATACTGGATCTGTCAGATTATTTTAAGTTTTGTAGTTCATGAGAAAATAAGGAAAATGTTTAAAAAAAAAAAAAGTTCCACAACGTTAAATCCTTAATAATAAAAATAATTTGTTTTTTTCCCACTGGATTTAATCAGAGCGCATTGACTGGTTTTGAAAATGTTCTGCTGACTTCAGTTAACCAACGAACAAAACTATAAACTCTGTGGGGATGTGATAAGAAATCCTGTTTTATTTTTCTTTCATTATACACATAATTATCTGTTTAGGATATAAATATAGACAATGGAAACATCGAGGTAAATGTAAAAACAGAAGTTCATGCATTTCATGGATACTCTGGGTCATCACCACATTTCCTCTCCTCCAGGTGCGAGGAACCATCACTACTTCATCCTCTTTCTGCTGGCCCTCGTGCTGATGGGAGCCTGGATGTTCTATGGTTGTCTTAGTTGTGAGTGACTCTACCTGCAGCCTAATCCCAGTATCTTACCCGGTTTTGCGTTGGATACACTGGATACACATTTCTGTGCTGTCTGTTCTTCCAGACTGGTCGACTCACTGCGTGCTGCATTACGAGGAGCAGGGCCTGTGGGGCGTGGTCTCCGCCCTGGTCAGCTGCTCTCCCTGGCTGCTCAGCATCTTCCTACTGGCCTTCTACCACACCTGCTGGTCCAGCTTGATCCTGCTGCTGCAGCTCTACCAGGTGACTGACTGCCTGGACTGTGTTAACAAGTTTCTGTGGCTGTTTGACGCATTGATGTCATGCATTGATTTCAACATTGTTTTTGTTGTCGACCGCTTACTTTTCATCCTTTTAAGTCATTAAATCATGGAAAAGTTTTTAGAAAAGTCGTAGTTTTACATCAGGGTCGGGTTGAAGGTGGGGAGAGAGGCCAGATCTCGTTCTGTTCACGGTCGATGAACCCGAGTGTCTTCTCTGTGCTCGTGGTGGTCGGTGTGTTTCCTTTGTGTTGGAGCAGATTGCCTTCCTGGGACTGACTACAGCAGAGCGGACGAGCCTGACTCTTCACCAGAGGAAGCTCCGACCGTCCGTCTCCCTGAGACAGAATCCATACAAGTGAGTTGGACGTTAGTGTGTTGTAATGTTAATTATTTACTGTATTAATTTCAGGCTTTACAGTGGCATCTAAATCATTTAAAACAACTCATTTTACTATAAGAAGGATCAGTCCTGTCAGGATCTCATACTGTGATTTTTTAAACCCAGAAAGTCTCTCTCATAAAATCTGGTTTGTTGAGGTTGAAGTTGGATTTTTTTTCCCCCCTGTAACTGTTGAAGTGAGTTAGATTATTTTATGTGCAGGAAAGTGCAGTTGTTGGTAAAATTTAAAATCATCCAATTTGATGATTTTTGTGGGCATGTTTGCAAAAATTGGACAAAAATATCAAGCTCGTGCAAACAATGCTGGACCTAGTTGATTAAAAATAAATGAAATAAATTTCTGAATACTTTTCAAACTTCAACTGATGCATTTTCAGTGGCGAAGTCCTGATTTTGTTTCCGTTAATCCAAATTCATTATAAAAATACAAATACGAGAAACAAGTTAAAATACACGCGGGTTAATGGCTGTGGCTAATCCCTGGGTTATCCAGCACCACACAGTCAGATTTTGTTAAAAGCATTTGATCAGCTGTCAGACTCAGTCCTGAATCATCTCTGATCGTCCCCCTGCAGTTTGGGCGTTGTGCGGAACCTGGTCTCCTTTTTCCAGCTGCGTTGTTGTGGCATCTTCAAACCGACCATCATCGACTGGACGCAGCAGTTTCCGCTCGGACGCGACCAGCACATGTTTGGACTGACGGACATGGTCTGACCTCGCCGCCGCCCCTCGCTCAGGGTCAAGGGTCAGACTTCACACAGTGGTTCTGGACCAAAAGCACAGATTCTATTTATTTATTTTTTTAATGTGTTGG
This sequence comes from Toxotes lorentzi, assembly GCA_037833715.1. Lineage (NCBI taxonomy): Eukaryota > Metazoa > Chordata > Actinopteri > Toxotidae > Toxotes > Toxotes lorentzi. Next base: position 26,629,008 of record JBBMJY010000001.1, on the reverse strand, counting down.
CTCTTTGTGAAGTGAGACCACAAAACTAGAAGTTGGGAAAACACAAAGCAACATGTAGATATCGATTCAGTTGCTCTTTGTACAGACTGCTGCTGCCTTATACTTGACCAATGTAAGTGAAATGAGAATCACAGACGTTTTAATTTGGGTGAAGTTAACTGAACCTTTAAACTGAAGTTTTGAGCAGTTTTTTATAAACACATCAAGCCTATTTTTTATCATCTGACCAGGGGAAAAAAAGGATCTTTGTACATGTAGAGAGTTGGTTTTATGACTTTTGTAAGAGTTGCATGTCTTTAATAACGAATGACCACTATAGTACTTCAATAAAGAAATGTTGTGCCTGTCTTTTTAACTTGCTCTGTGTGAAGTCACGGGAAATACAGGGGGTGGACAAAATAACAGGAACGACACAGGTCAGTGAATACCACTGTGGTGAGGCTCAGTGTTTGTTTATGTATGAGTGATGATGAAAATGTCCTGTTAAGTGAAAGTCAGTCATGAAATTCATCGGGCTGAAGGAGGAAGGCTTCACTGTGCTCACCTTTAAATCTGACTTTTACACCTGTTACTTGTTAGTTTGCTGCGAATCGTGGTCGAATATGAAACTTAAACGAAGGTAATGAGTGGAATGAACTTTTCAGTGGAGGAGGATGCATCGTGTGTCCAGCAGTTAAACTTTTGAGATTAGCAGTATGTGCACTTTGAGGTTGATTTTATTTTCAAGAAATTTAATCTGGTAATTTAATTTTTTTGTGGAAAAATCGTATCAGACAAAAGAGTATTTTTATGTCATAAATCTTCAAGCGTTTGAAGCAAATGCAAAATTTGTCTCATGCTCATCTACTTGCAGAAATTTCCAGAGTTGAAGTTTTTTGTGTGCAGCAAGGCAGTTTTCATTTTTGACAGTTATTTTCATTATCAATTAATGTGCTGATTATTGTCTGGATTAATCGATTATTAATTTGGTCGATAAACCTTTCTCATCAGTCCCAGGTGACGTCTTCAGATGTCTTGTGTTGTTTGACCAACAGTCCAAAGCCCAAAGATATTCAATTTACTATGATTTAAAACTGGGAAAAACAGAAAATCTTCAATTTATGTGGATGAAAAATGACTTGATTAATTGATTATAAAATATTTGCCAATTATTCTCCTGTTAATCGACTAATTGCTGCAGCTCTGTTTTTCATTATTTATTCTCTGCACTTGATCACCACCTGCTGCTGGAGTGACTGGCTGCTCGTCTTCGTTTTACTCGACAGCTCATCAGTAACCACAGAAGGCTGTTTTTCACTTTCACGGCTGGAGGATTTTTTATCCAAACCTTTTCATGGATAAAGGTGCAAACAGTGTGATGAACACAGGTCTTTTCTTTGTGCCGTCAGCTCCTCTAATTTAATAGTATGAGATAACAGCTCTACGTCTAATCCAGTCCCACTCTGCACGGCTGCTCACACATAATTGTTTGGGGAAAAAGTAACTTGTTCCATTTGTTAATCACTTGTTGCCTAGATTATTCTAATTAGATACTGCACTGAATTATTTATGCATGCAAATAAGATTCTATTAATAATTAACTTTAACAAGTTGAGGCACTGCTAATTGTCTTTGCACAGCTGGAGGAAACAGTGGTGTAAATTCCCTGACTTATAAACAGGGTTGGGCGAGTTGTGTTGCAGTTGTAATCATCAAAGCTATAATTAGTAACACAAACAAAATGAGGAGAAGCTCTGCTCTTCTCTGTTAGATACGAAAGATGCAGTGAAATAAAAGACAAACAGGACCTATAAAAAGTTTTCACCCCCTTTTATTGCTTATTGTTTTTTTTAAACAAGAATTTACAAATACATAATGTCAAAGTGAAATCAGATTTCTACAAAGTTATGTCAATTAATTTGAAATATAAAATGTAAAATATGTAGAGCTCATTGTTTCCTCTTTTCCTTTATTCCTAGATATAATATCATTCTTCATAAACAAACATTCACGGTGCATTTTAAAATATCTAAATATTTAGATATATCAGAGTGAAGGTGCAGGCTGAGTGGATGTGACTTTGGGTTTTTCACTGTTGTTCCTCCAACATGGCGGCGTTCCCGAGTCCAAATCCTTTGGGGCCGAAGTTTTTGGCGTAGCATACTGAAGAGATCGTTAGAAAACAATGCTGAATTAATGATGGACAGTGTTTTCTGACTGGATTTTCAAATCTGATGTGTGTGTGTGTGTGTGTGAGAGAGTACCTTTACAGTACAGCTCTCCATCCTTGTCTGTCACTGTAGTCGACTCCAGGCTTTTACCACACAGTGCACAGCGGAAACAGGTTTTATGCCAGGGCTACACACACACACACACACACACACACACACACACACACACACACACACACACACACACACACACACACACA
>JBBMJY010000001.1:26577949-26625062 GCA_037833715.1 Toxotes lorentzi | reverse complement strand
ATGCAATTTCAATTCTCTGTTTGTCCTGTACATACTGCAGAATTGACAATAAAGCTGACTTTGACTTTTGACTTTGACTTTGACTTTGTGTTTCTATTTGTAGGACGAGGAGGAGAGTGTGAGGTGAATGTTGGAGAAAAGATGAACACTTAGCAGACGGATGAGCTTATCGCCGAGACCTTTCAGAGCTCCCACTGGAACAATCCAGCACAGACTCACGTCCAACCAGCCGGACAGTGTGTGACTGTGTGTGTGTGTCCACTCTCTGAGTCCCTGGATTAGACCCCTACAGCTGGGAGATCTGGTTATGGCCTAAGATCTTTGGCTGTCCTGGAATTCAGACCATGATGTCTCTGCTTGTCTGTCAAACCCAGAAAGCAGCCGCTCAACTACCAGAAAATGAGAACAAGAGTAAAAGAAGCTATAAAATGACAAAGAAAGAGAGAAAAGAACAAAAGGAAAAGAAGGGAAGAGAAGAAATGGAAACTAAAACTAGACAAAATAAAACCACAAAACGAGACGGAGGATGAAGACAGAGATGGATGCTCCTGCGCTGTTGTGTGACTCTTCCTCAACAGCACCCAAAGGTGTCGACAACAAGGCGACCGATAAGAGCGAGTGAGACACACTGAACGACGGAGGGTCAGAGGGAAACAGCACTGGAGCGTTAAGTGGCTGCTGATCCACCATGACACTCCAGAGACCAGAACAGAGAGCCGGTCTGCTCACTGCAGATGAAGCAGGTCTTGTGGAAGCTCCTCCCGTTACACTGGATCTCCTCCGCGTGATACACCGTCTTCTCACAGGCTGCACACTTGGCGCCTCCTCCCCAGTTTGGCATCTTAGAGGAACAAAAAACACACCAAACTTAATCGATGTATTGATTTCTGAATGATTTAACTGTATATTAAGTAATTTAAAATTCCTCATGGCATAAAGTGACATCTTAAAGTTACTTTCTCCCCCCAACAATCAAAAACCCAAAGATTTTCAGTTTGCAGTGATAAACAACAGAGAAAACGGCAGCTCATCTCATTCCTCATCCCATTTCCGATTATTTTCAAATAAACTGATCCATCAACCAACTAATGGTTCAGTTGATATCTTAAAATTATTCAAGTGAAGATGAGTTTGGAACTTCTTGCCCGTTAAGCTCTACTTAATAATCACAAAGCAGTTAGTTTTTACTGGCATTGTTTGATCTGAGGCTGTTTTTTTTACATAACATCCTCACCCTGTTCTCCCACCAGAGACATATTCACATCTTTTAACTGGATTGTTGAATTATCAGATTAAATAATCATCTAAAATCTTGACCTGTTTCCTTCCTCCATCGGTTTTGATGGTTTTCGTCGACTCTTACTCTTACTCTGGTTTTCTGTTTGACATTCCTGTTCCCGGTCATGTCAGAGGCTGCCCATCACCTCACAGGACTGGTATGTGATATTCCAGGAATAGAGGCTTTACTAAGACACCAGACAGACAGAAGCCAAACGGCCTGACAATAAAACACTGGTGGAAATTTTCTCCAGACAAATCGCAAACATGACATGGAACTGACTGCTGATGTTGGTGTTGTTGTCAAAAAGGGAAAAAAAGCTGATAAACTTAATATAATTCCACCTATAAAAACTAAAATAGGCAAATATGCGTCTCATACATCAACCACATGACCCCCATTTTGTAAGATACCACCCAACTACGAACACGAAGCTCTAATCCAAAGGAGAGGAGTCCTTACCTTGAATCCAAGTCTGTGTGCTCGGGTTCCCAACGCGGCAGCGAACACTTATATACCGTCCATCTCGCCATCACCACAGTCCACCGGTGACGCTCCAGTGAAACTATCCTCCTAAAATAACTTGTGACGGAGCAGAGCCCTCTGACCCTCCATCACAGGCTGAAAGACGCCTGAACAGGAGACAAACATTTGTCCTGGACTCACAGATGGACACAGGAACCTGAACTCTGACTGACAGCTGCACACAGAGAGGCATCGGCTCGGTGCGTCGCGGGATTTCCTGCGTAAATGATGGGAACTCAGAGCATGTGAAGTGACAGCTGCTCATCTGGATGGATGAACACATGCTCGAGCTGCATTAGTGGCCTTGTGACTCACCAGGAAACAAAATAGTTGGGTGAATGGATGAAAAATGGAGAATTCATTTAGAAGTTTGACCCAAGGGTCGCAGTGATAGAGAGGACATGATGTTTACTTGAACTGGTTTATCGCCTGTTTATGTTCAAATCTCAATGCACAGAAGTTTCATTTGTGCAGTTAAATGAGGAGAAAAAACTACCTGGTCCCAGATACCTGAACCACCAAGCACATTTCTGTTCAGACGGAAACAAAACGGGAATTAATTCTGATTCTCAGGCTCAGAAACAGACTCTTGGCTGTAATTGTGAGAGGGGACTGGTGTCTCCACCTCCCACTTAAACTCAAGAGTTCAAGTTCAAGACTTGAAGAGAGCTTTATTTTCACAGGCGCCATCAAGAGACACCAACAATATCTTGTATGAAAGTACCAAATTTACAGTTCATCAAATTTAACAAGGAAAAAAAAAATCCAGAAATATATCAATATCAATTTAAAAACATACTGAATTAAATATAATAGTGAGTTAGTAAAATCAGCAAACCAAGATTCCTGCAAAGCAACCATCAGTGGTAATCTAATGTATATCAAATTTTATATTAATACTCTCAGTCTATTCAGCTAATTAACAGTAAACTGTACAACATACAGAGTTTACATGTTCAGTGTGTTCACTGATGAAGAGACTCCTGAGGGTTTAGGTTAATCCTGTTATAAAACTATGTATTCAACAAGTGGAACCAATGAGCTGCTGGTGACACTGGATGAAAGGACATCATTATTCATCCACGATTAGACAATTCTACTTCCTGTTTTCTATTTGTTTGAAAGAATCATATCTGTACCAAATATCGGTGAAGCGTATCCAATACACACGGTATGTGACTGCAGACCAAAAGAAAAACCAAAATGACCCGATGTTCTAAGAAAAAAGTCATTAAAATTTATTTAGCATTTTACATTAAGCAGGACGTTACAAAGATAATTTCCTTATAAATTAAACTTATCAAAATGTCTGATTAGTCTCAGAATGTATCACAAATATTCACATATTCTTAACAATTCCATTTTTAAAAAAGGGGAGGGGATAACAGTTAATATGTGCAAAAGTGATCCTATTAGGTTTTACTTGGCGACAACATGTCAATCAGCAGTGTTTCCAATCAAACGTGCCTATCAGTAAAAAAACTAACAAACAAACATCCACCTGATCCAGGTGTATTGTTCTTTACAGCGCTGATGTGGCTTTTGCTGCTCTTGGTAATTTGAGGAAAATACGGTATTTACAACACCCACATGAGCAGAATTAACTAAAAAACAAACAAACAAACAAAATTCTCCTCCAATAGGTTACAAAGATTTAACCCCCATGAAAACAGTTTCTAACAGAATCGTAATGAGAATGAAAATAGTGTTCATGAGTATCTGGTGAACTTGTTCTGAAATCTGATTTCCACGTGTTCGCTGGGCCACAGCCGACGTCTGCATGGCAGCTATTTTTAGAGCTGGCTGTGATAAGAATGAAGGCAGTGAGGCCGCTGGTGAAATGTTCAGAGGTAATCAATACTGTAAAATGCTAAACTGACAGAAAAAAAAACAAAACAAAAAAACACCCACCCACCACACATATGTAACACCCATCCACACACACACCATGAACACAGACATCAGAGAGGTTCCTTCAGGAGTCTTCGGTGGTGACGTCCAGCTTCCTCTGAGGGATGTAAACAGTTTTGGGACCTGAGTGTCCACCAGTGGTTACCACGGCAGCCAGAGGCGAGAGGGGGACCGGCGTGTGGAAGAAGCTGTGCTGGGGGAGCCCTGTCCCTTTGGGGGTGGTCATCAGAGGCTGGACAACAGACAATGTTCAGTTAGAAAGGTGAATCCATTCAATTCAAAGAGTACAAAGCAATGAAGTTACTGCAGAGTTTATTTGTACCTGTTGTACACTGATCAGGGCCACTGGCTGAGCAGACACAGACTGCTGGACAGGCAGCGGGGACACGGGTTTGATGAAAACCATGCCTCGCTGCTGCAGAGCCAGTGGGCCCGGCAACGGGCTGGACAGGGTGTTGGCGCGCTCTGGAGTCTGGGGGGCAGCGAAGGCATTTCCTGGGCTGGAGCCTGAGATCAGACCCAGGTTCTGCAGGGTGAAGTTGAGGATGGCAGGACTGGGGCTGTGGAGGTGGTGAGACTGCTGGGCGGTGCACGGAGAGTCGGCAGCAGCAGCGGGTCTGTGAAGGCGAATGCTGGTGGGTGTAATCTCCTGGGCTGGGGCAGGTCGGGATCCTGTTGACGAAAAAATAAAAACAGTCCAGTCTCTTCTTTTGATGTTATTCAGTTCCAGTTGCATCCTCAGAACTCAAATCAACACTTTATCACATTTATCTCCATATTTACCTGCAGTTGGTGTTTGGTAGATGTTGTAAGTGGGAGTTGGGGCCTTGTTGCTTTCTCCTCCTGATCCTTGAGTTTCCTTGTAGCTGATGAGGGACTGCTGGGAGATTGGGATCAGGTATCCGGCCGGTACTAAAGTCTGGACGGGCAGAGAAATAAATGTCACGTATGAGTATTACTCAAAAGCCTCCCTGATGTTTCCCCAGAAAGCAGCATGTTTGTGTGTTTACCTCAGTGTGGAGATGTCCAGGTGTGAGGGGTACGGCTCTGACTGGCGTTAATCCTGCCTCGCTGTCTGAGTTAATTGTCTTGTCCTCTCTGTCCAGGAAGGTCTCCAAGCTCTGCTCTAGTGTCTGATTGGCTGCAGAGCCACCAGGAGTGTTAACAAACTCCGGATCTAGGTGGAGGGCGCGAGGGGAGGGCCGGCTCGAGAGCTGATTGGTGCGACGGGCCTTAAGACGGGCCTGGAGGATTTCACACAGCTTTGGAGAAGTATCCTACAGGAGGCCAATTAAAAGAGGGAGGGGGGCAGAGGGGGTGGGAAATACTGTATGTCAGAAATAAATAACAACATAAGATATTTTAAAGTGATTCTGTGTTTTAAAATTAAATTTTTTTACAGGTATAATACAACTTTTTTTTTACCTTAAAGTTGGAGTCGGTCCTCTTGACTTTGGGGGGGCTGCTCTCTCTGGCCGAGTCTGAAAGCAGACGTTTGAGCACCTTGGGGCTGACGTCTGACGCCCTGGGAGCCGGTTGGCTCTTAGCAGCGGACTGGCCTGTTGGACTCTGCCCGGTCTTATCCTCAAAGGTCATGGAGCGCACGGCGAGGCTGGTCGGTTGTGGCCTGGCCAGAGGGTTTGGCCTGAGGGAAGAAGGGTGCAAATACACGGCGTAGGGCCCGCTCCCCCGCTGCTGAGGTAACAGCACAGGGATCAGGGGTGAACACTGTGCTGGGATGTAAGCGATGGAGCCTGCGGGCTGGGCTGCCAGCGGGGTGCAGGGGGTGAGGTGGACAGTTGTGTTGACTCCAGGTTCCTGGGTCGGAGTCAGTAACGGTGCCTGAGATGGTTCCACTGAATTAGAGGAGGTTGGCTCTGGCCTCACAGCAGCTGCGTCCAACTCAGCAGCAGCAGCAGCAGCAGCAGGCTTTGGATTTTCAGCTCCAGTCCTGGAACAGAAGCAGGACTCTCATTTAATGCAATGACGTCAGAAAATCTGTGCTGGGGAGCTGAACCTGTAGTGTGGTTCTCTTGTTCTCAATCAAAGCAGCAAATCATCCACTGCTGTCAGTGTTTGTCACTTTTAACTAACAGCAAGTCAGTTTATGATCATCAGGCTGAATAAAAGTGAACAGAACCAAACTTACACAGACTCCTGGTCCAGTTCGATCTTACAAATGGCAGCAAGCTGGGCCATTTTATTTGGGAAGTCGGTGTTTGATGAATTGCCTGAAGACAAAAAGAGGAAAAAATTGGATGTATGTGTCATCTCCCCATCTACAAACATTCAGCACAACAGTGACATCCTCTGTACTCACTGAGCGCGCTCTTGACAGGGCTGCTGGGGGCCGAGTTGATCTTGCGCCGGTCATCCTGAATGCTCTTTGCCAGCTTTATGAGGGAGGGGTGTCGGGTGAAACTGCGTTTCGTCCCGGGTGATGAAAAGAGGTTTTTGGCACAGTTGTCTACAGGCGTGCGCGTCTCCAGCACATTTTTCTTCTTTGACGGCGATTCGGATGTGGGGAGCTCCAAGTCTGAAACGAGACTTTGATGTTTAGTCCGTGAAAAAATAATTATTATATAAATTAAGTTACATTACAAGATGAGATGTTTTTCAGCTTATGCAGTAGTTCACACATGTGACAAGAATACTGTATAAATTTAATGCTAAGATAAAACTTCCAAAACCTAAATGGGAAAGATGTCCGGCGATACCTTTGACTTGTGGGAATTCTACAAGCCCGACCCATTCGAAGGCCGGTTTCCTCCCCCTCTCCTCCGTTACGTGGACCTTCTCGATGAGCTTCAGGCTCCGCAGCACATTAGCTATATCATAGAGCCGGCGCACTTTGGCTGCAAACACATGAGCAAACAGCACGATTATCTACTGCCAGCACAGGATGTCTTTTGATGACATCTAAAACTCACACATCAGCACCATTTTGTTTTAACCCTGTCTAATACTGAAGAACATGTTTATCTGACAGGCTCTGTACTCACTCTTGAACTTGTTCTTGTCTTGGTCGGCACCCTGGTCCTCTCCGATCAGGATCTTCGCGGCCACGTCCAGACTGACCACGCGGGGATTTGACACCAGAAAGAGCATAACGAACTTCTGGCTCATCACCCGCAGAGATTTGTCCTTCCGACTGTTAACAGAGGCTGAACGGGACAAACAGTGAATCCAGAAGTGGAAATTTAGTATTAATATAAATAAAATACTAAAAAAGCAAGTTTCGTAATTTCATGTTAAATATTTAATTCTGTGAAGCAGTATTTGTGCAGTACTGTGGGCTAAACATATTACAGAAGACTCTCCAGCTTCTCACCTGCTTTGAACTCTACTCCTGGAAGCTCCACAAAGAAGAGCTCCTTCTGTCCCGGCTCCCCGTTCTCCAAGTCCACGGCCTCCTTGTTCTCCTTCTCTTCGCCGTCAAAGTCGAACTCCTTGTCCAGGAGACGCTGCCGGATCTGCTGCATCTGCTGACCGTATCGGTGCACCTCGCCCACGTGCTTCAAAATGGCCAGAGTCTGGGCAAGCTTGGACCGGCCGTGCCACGTGTAGCGGTTCTTTGCAGAGCGGCTCACCATGTGCAGGCTCTCCAGCACGTTCATGATGTCGTAGATGCGCCGGCGCTCCACGTCTGTGCAGACGAAAGGAAAACGCGTTAACACATTAATTACAGATTGAAGAGTAATGAAAGCAACAATCGCCTGCTGCCATGACTCTGTATAATTGCTTTAAGTTAAAGAGACAACTAAGAGGGAAACTTACTGAGCTCAGTGGCCACATCATCTAGGCAGATGTCGTTGTTGAGGGCAGGGTTTGGGTAATCTGGGTAGCGGGCGAGGAACTTGTGACAAAGCAAACCCAGACTCTTTTCTTTTCTGCTGATCATTTTCTCTGACTCTTCTCCATTTTCAGTGTCCTACAGAAAGATAACAGAGAACAGCAGGTGAGAATTACATTCCTTTGAGCACCTCGACTTATTAGTAAGTATCTACAATGTGTTACAGCTAGGATTTCTTTTGTACCTGTGTACAGTCGAGACCTTCCCGCCCGTCGTTGTCCATGCACAGTTCCTTCTCTCGGTTCCTTATATCAGGACTAGCAGCACTGATGAGCATTTTAAGGTTAGAGGTCGGCGTCCAGGGATCAACAGAACCTACTTCCCTTCCTTTTTTAGGTGTAGTAAGGGGACCCATGGTTTGCTGGTTCTCCGCTGACACTACACACGTGCCAAACAATTTCTTTGGGGTAGTTACCAGAACCTGGGGTGCTACAAAGCCATCGTCCTAGTCAGCGAAAAGGGAAACAAAAAATTGACGATTAAGATACAAGCCCATTCATTCCTGCTGAGGTATTACTCATTAAAAACAAGTCAACAAATCATATCTGAGAAACATTTAAATTCCTCGGTACTTACTGACCTTTGAATGTGATTTTTGGGTCAGGTTTTGACATTCAAGCGCTGTACTTGACATTTTCCACCTTGGCATAAGAATTTAAAGAGTATATGTTATAATATATATATATATTAAAAAAACTTTTTAATGTTCTCCTAACATTATGAGTCAAAGCAAAACTGGGTTATCCGCTGGGCAAAATGGGCAACTGCCCAGGGGCCCCAGATTTACCCTATTTCTGTTTAAAAAAAATGTGTTTGAAATTTGCACCGAAGAACTAGAATATCCTCCATCTTCCTAAGGCCCTGCTCTTGGAGGTAGACTCTGTCTCTGGTGTACAATGAACTCATTTGTTTTCCATGTCAAGTGGCTAACACACAGAAAACATTTGGGCAAGGCAGAATTATCCCATCACAGGAGAACTGTAATGCTGTTATAGGTGCCTGAGGAAGGAGGAGGTCCGTGGGGACCCAGCAGCAAAATATATAAAGCAGCTATTAACTTATACTAGCTAACCTTTATTCCACCTGACAAACTTTAAACATGCTCATCTGAAAGCGTCCTACATTATTCCACTTTGCCGTAGTAATTTAATTAAGTTCATGAACGCTGCTCATTCATTATTTCAGCAGAATACTTCAGAGACTTACCGCTTTTTGAGCGCAACACGTTTGTCGTGCACCAACATTTTTATTCCCGCGTGACAGCGCTGAGGTAAATAATATACTGATAGACAAATCTGATTAACCCCACAGATTATCTACACTGCGCCCTGTCGCGCCCGGGTGGCGGTATTGATCAGAAAAATCCGCTTAAATCTAATCAAAACACCGCATCGATATTGGCGGTAACTGACGTGCCTTCCATCGAATCCTCGGGCCCAACGGACGCCGCGGTTCCGCCCTTTTCGTGGGAGACAGCCAATGGGAGCGCGGCGCCAGGCGGCGTAGCGGAAGTGAAGGTTGTCCCGCGCAGGTAATCTGTTTTTGAAATCCTTGGCGCGGAACTGTGTGTGCGGTAACAGCGGCGGCTTGCTTTAAACTAAACCTTAGTCCGAATCATCACTAACGTTACGAGGAAAACGCTGCTGTACGTTTGAGGGGACTCGGCTAACCGTTTGTTTCTGTCACGTAGCTACGGGAGCCCGCCGCCTGATAAGCTTCAGGGCTAAAGTTAACTCACTCACAGCAACACGGAAAAACCGGACAATCCAGAAACTTTCCCCACACACCGACGACTTTAGTCCTTTAAGGCTTTTAACGATCACACCTGCAGCTGAAGTTACACGGGCCCGCATGTGAATCGGTTTACAGTGAGGAGGCGGTGACCCAGCCTCACCGAAACCACAGCACTACTTTGAACCAAACACTTCGATTTTCTTCTTCTTCTTTTTTTTTTTTAAAGCTAGATAAAGTTCACAAATATGTGTAGACTCACCAAAATCCACGAAATAAGCCTTGCTCAGAGGAATCTCCTCATCCTCGCGGTAATGTGTTGTGAATTCCAGCTTCAAAAGGTGGATTTTTAACGCAAGATCACAGATTTCCGCGCACAAAAGCGGCTAAATAAGCACAAAAGCTGCGCAGCTCTCGGGTTTCCTCTTCCCACCCTCCTTGTAAGCAGTGGCCTGTGCCTTGGTCAACTTTACTACAGTGGAGAAAAGTTTGCCCAGTTGTGTGGGTGACCACCAGCGTTTGGCCCGCCCAGTCTGAGCATGCTGCTCACGTCAGCCCAGCTCCAGCCCCGCACTTCCTGCATGGGGGAGAGAGGCGGGCCCAGACCGGAGACGCCAAGTCCTACGTCTCCAGCCCAGATCTGCAGTAGGACAGAGGTGGAGTGAGTATTCAGGTACTTCACTGAAAGGTTTGTTTCGCAGTCTTAAAAGTCTGGTGCCCATCTGAACTTTGAAACAGGCCCAAAGCACTTTACCCAGACTTCCTTCTCAAATGTGGATTCACAGGTTTATCTGAATCTAACATGAGGCTTTACCCTTCCTCTGCAACAGAAACTGTCTGGTGGATTCACAGGTTTATCTGAATCTAACATGAGGCTTTACCCTTCCTCTGCAACAGAAACTGTCTGGTGAAACACAAAGAGTGAATTTTAAACTAAAAAGCTTGATTTGATCAGCTCAGACCTTTTGAATAAATCCATGCACTAAACGAGCACTGAGGTCACGTACACTGAAAATGCATTTTGAATGGGCTTATCTAATGACCGGTATGAATACTGATTACGACCAAAACCTCTTTCAGTGTTCATCTGGACATCGGTTGAAGACAGGCTGGAAATGTGTAAAACCACACTGTAAAAATACTCTAAGTAAAAGTCTGCACTGAATGTGTTTTTTTAAGATAAAGCTTGTGAATGTAATTAGGAAAATGTACTTAAAGTATAAGAAGTGCAGAGAAATGGCCACTGGGACCATTATACTGTTATTACATGGGATAATTATTGCTCATATACACTGATGTGTAAACAGCATTTTACTATTTGGTTAAAGTGGAGTTTATTTTTAACCGTTTTCTATGGGACTGAATCTAATTATTATTTTCACTATGGATTAATCTGCTCATTGTTTTTCTTGAAATAAATGATTGATTGTTTGGTTTGTACTTGTATGTACTGTCGGGTAGTTTTAATTATTACAAAGAGTCATATTTTGAAACACGTCATATGTTTTGTTTGCAAAAATGTGAATGTTTAATATAACTAGTAACTAAAGCTGTCAGATAAGTTTAGTGGAGTAAAAAGTTCAATATGTCCAACTGAAATGTTGTGGGGTAGAAAGATACACGAAAAGAAAAGACTCAAGTAACTATAACCACATTATACAGTAAATAACCAAATTAACAGAGCTGTTTGATTAAAGCTGTTTCACTGGGTAATTTCCTTATGGGAAACATTTCAGCAACAAAATAAGAGATGGAAGGTGGAGGGCTAAAGAGGTGTTGATCAAGGCTGGATTACCAGGCAGGCAATACAGTCAACTGCCCCAGGGCCCCCAAGAGTCCCCACGGGTCCCCCAAATGTCCTTACTTTCCTACAGTCTCTCAGTGGGTTTTGGTAATTTGATGAATTGCAAATTTGGGTGGAATTTGTACCACTGAAGTACAATATCAAAGAACGCAGGTCCTGAAGTATTTGCTTATTTTGTGGATGTGGCTTGTAGATGGCACCTGTGTCAAAACTCTCGGTGGGGGCTGGGGCCAGGTGAGCTATTATTCCAACACAGGAGCGCTGGTTGGTTTCAGGGTTTCTGGGTAAATAATGAAGCTGCCATGTACAAATGGTCTGTTGTGTTCACTGGTGACAGGGCACATACATAATTCAACAGAGCGTAAGATGTGTGAGTAACACATGCGCTGTTTATTTTCCATAAATATATTTATTTATTTGAATCTGTAAAGAAACGAATGACTAAAGTTATCAAACAAATGCACTGCACACATCTTGTCGTTGGCTTGTCTGTTTCGGCGCTAGGTGGCGGTAAAGCTCTCCTTGCGGTGAGTCACCATGGAAACCGACGGGCGCCTTCAAGGATGCTGGGAGAGAACGGCGGAGCTCGAAGCATCCAGTGACGTAATGTTACCGATGTGAGAGAAAGCGAGTGGGACCCTGGTGCTGCCTTTACGTGCTCCTCGAAAATTAAAGCACCCACTCCGACTGGGTAAGTTCATAGCAATTCATAGGGTTGTGATTAAAAAGGGACCCACTCAGCGGGTAAGTACGATAAATAAGGAATAATCTTTACTACTTTGCCAATGATTCTGGTCTGGGACTCTTAACATTATAATATTTTTCAAAGCTCTTATTATATTATGATTATAACACTAACAGAGGTAGAGCTAGAGATGTATTTCCTTTTGGGTGTATTTTGTAGAGCTGCAACTAACAGCTATTTTCATTATTGAATATTTTCTTGATGAATCATTTTACCTATAAAATGACAGAAAATAGCAAGAAAATGCCGGTTATAAGTTCCCACTGTCCAAGATGACATTTTTAAATGGCCTTTTAATGCTGTCACTTAAGTATTGTCTCTTAGAATTTAAATCCCAGTATGGCTTTGATTAACACTTATCAATAAATCTGTTATTTATCTTTTCAGTTAATTCTATTTGTCTATAAAATGTCAGAAAATAGTGGCACAAATTTTCACTGCCTAGGATGACAGAAATTGGCTATTTTATGAAAGGATGAAATGGATAGTTATTCGTCATCATCATCAGAAAAAAATACTTACAACACACTTTATTTATGCATCACGCTGTAAAACAAGGTCAAACCGTGCTTTATAAATGATCAAAACCTAAAAACCTTAAGCTAAAATGGTAAAAAGTGAAAAAACGATATTAAAGGCACATCTGTAAAAAAAAAAGAAAAGAAAATAGACTGTAAAAAAAAAAAAAAAAAAAAAATCAAAAGAGGAGACGGTTTGTGCTGCAAACTTTTTGTTGACCATCACACGCCCGCTCTGTTTCCGACAGCACGTGAAGGCAGCAGCTGGCCGCTCCGCTCGCAGCCAGAGGAACGGACAGCGCTGCGCACGAGGCAGAGACCATCTCCACCGGGAGGGACAGAAACAGAGAAGTGCGGGGTGAGCATCGTTTCTTACAACGGAAACTCTTCTCTAATGTTTATTTCTCCCCGCAGTTTATTTTTTGTTCGTTAATGTAGGCAATTACGCACAGTTTCCAGAAAGCTCGGAGCAGCAGCCGGTCTGTCAGGCAGCCTGAGAGTGCTCGCAGATTCTCCTGCAGGGATGCTGCAGTGGCTCAAACCTTTGGCGAGCAATGTGCTCCACACTGCAACTCTGAAGTTAATATTTCTTTTCAGTTGTCCAGTGGGTGCCAGAAAACACACGTTTACTGCATCTAACAAGAAGTGCATTGCACGATAGCAAGTTTGTGAGCAACCAAAAGTTAGATGCTTATGTTTTAAGAAGTGTTTTTCATGGTGTGAATGTTGAGAAGCTCACATCTGCAGCTATTTGCTGGCGGTTAGTTGAGTAAACGGTGTCCTATATGCAGTAGATACAAATGGTACGTGGCAGCATTTAAATAAGAAGTCTGGTGATATTCTGTGGT
This sequence comes from Toxotes lorentzi, assembly GCA_037833715.1. Lineage (NCBI taxonomy): Eukaryota > Metazoa > Chordata > Actinopteri > Toxotidae > Toxotes > Toxotes lorentzi. Next base: position 26,611,848 of record JBBMJY010000001.1, on the reverse strand, counting down.
TTTCTCTCTGTCAGCAGTTTCCACGAAAAGACTAAAACCAACAATGAATTCTGTGTTTCCTGTGTTTATGTAAAATCTGATGCATCTTATTCCTCTGTGCCATAGGCTTCAGTTGTTGCTCAAACAAGTGAGCCAGGCTGCCGCACTGGGGTCGTGCTCCTCCGTTAAGATGAATGTGTGCACTGTATTTGCTGTTTTGATTGAGTCTGTACCACATACTCCATTCTGCTGCTGCAAATACTCACAAGAGCACCAAATGCGGATTAAGCCACAGATGAATAGATTCCCTCGAAAATACATATCATTAATTATGGTATGGGTATAGGAATAAGATGGAACGGGCTTGTGGCTGAGTGTAAACACTGATAGATGGACTCACTCATTTGTGGTTTTGGTCTTTTCATTGCATTTGTTGATAATTTAGCATTTAGCATGTCTTCTTGTTCTTTATGTCTCTAAAGCCTTTGCTATAACGCTTCAATTTAACTCTGTTTTCTCTCTCAACACAAGCACTTGTTCACTGTCAGGATACCACACTTGACCTTTGCTGTGAGTGACACCAGCTTTTACTCATCTGCTCTCGCTGGACAGTTTTTGCTTTTCCTTTTTTTACACTGGTTGATTCATCCTGGAAAACTGAAGTCTACTCATTTGAGAAACCAGAGCCTGCCCACATTTTCTTTCCAGTGGCAGACAGATTGGCTCTTGGGCAGCAGAGAGGATCATGATGATCAAATCCTTCTTTAAGATTTGATGATGTTTTTGGGAGAGAGAACCATCCTGGTTGTCTTCGGTTCCCGTTCCCTGCCCTGATGCTCGCTTTGGGCCGGCCCCTCGTGACCAGGAAGCGCAAAGAGAAACCATCAGGAAACGATATGACCGAGACACGGCATGTGGCTGAGGCTGGATCCCCCCAGAGATCGGGTGCCATCTTTTTCACGGTGCAAAGTTGATGGACAGAGAGCTTTTCTTTTTTTTGGATAGACATTCATGCACCACAACTGGGATCCAAGTGGGAAGGGGACTGAAATACTTTGAGCAGGTATTTCCCTTCGTTCCCAAAAAGGATATTTAGCTGTGGAAGACCCTGAGGACTCACTCGCTTATGGGAAGATGGAGGCAGGAGCAGAGAGTAGTCCACAACAGCAGCCGAGGAGGAAACCAGTGCTGCACTGCTTGGAGGACCAAAAAAGGGTGAGTCAATGACCTCTTTACCCTCTAGATCTGCCTGTCTGTGCTGTGTGACAGCTAAAGAGTACAACAAGGCCGAGTGAGTTCTCTGGCGTGTAGAGTGGTCAAGCAATCTTTGAAGGTAGAGTTTGTATGTTGACAGTTGAGTCTGGGTATTTTGGTGCATCGGTGGTCATGGTCAACAAGCAAAATAAAACAGTTGCTACTTAATTAGGAAAAGCTATGGACAGATTTCACTACTCTTGACCTTTATCACCTTCATGAGATGTCAGAGGAAGCCAAAGAGCCGGTGAAAGCATCAGGGCGTCCATTAAGTCTTCTTTGATGCCTTTGTGGTTGTGTAGAATTACTTCAAGCAGTCTGCACTAAGATTGATGGCGTGCCTGATACCGCGACTCATTTTCCCTGTTTCAGCTTCGCTCTGCATTTTCCACATGATGTTGATGTAGTGCTGTTGTTGTATGCAAACCTTGTAGCTGTAGTTCTCCAGGGTTTCATTGTTTGACTTTAGATGTGGGATTACATGGTCCTCTGTAGGCTGAAAAAAACTGACAGCTCCTTCGCTGTATGAACCCTTTAATGTGGCGGCGGACAGAATTTCTCCAGCTGTCCTGCAGTGAACACTGGGTCAACTGGCTTACAGCTTTTATGCTACGTTCATAGCTCTGTTTACAATGTGTTTACAGCTGATGCAGCAAAACAGGCGGGATCTCCACATCCTCCAGGTGGGTGACCTCATCTGAGTTTCCAACATGTGGGGTCCACCACTCAGTGCAGCTAAAGATGAGACAGTTGCATGGTGAAGTTTGGTCGCTGCAAAGTCTGGTTCTGTTTCAAAGTTGTGTGGAGATCTGTTGGACCTTACTCCCTCTGGTAAAGGTGTGCCAGGGAGCAGATTTAATAAGAAGGTTTATTCCCTTGTCTCATTGCTTTCGCTGTCCTCCCCGGTCCTCCCCCTGTAAATTATTGATTTGATCAGGTGTGTTAAATTAGTCTCTTGGGATTATGGGGAACATGAATATTAATTGATGCCTAAAGTTCCAGCTGCTGTTTTGCAATTTTCCAGACTGCCGAGCTTCTTTCTGGAAAGCTTCTCCATCTAGTGTTTGGATGCCTCATAAAACTCAATATTTACAAAAAATCCCATCCAAACTTTTTTTTTTTTATGTTGTCAGCAGACCCTGATACCATTCATAAAGTGCATGCTCAAAGAGTTACCAGCGGCGACGTGTCTAGATTTCGCTAGAAGCCTCACTTGCAGCAACAAATTTGGCAGCATCGCCAGTCGGAGACCAGACGAGGCCCGGCGCTCGGCGGTCCCCAGGGAGGAGAGGTTGTGCTAGACTGAGAAAATACTCACCTTGCCTGTTAATGGACATCAACCGACTTAAATAAATTGAAAGCACTGAGGTAGCAACGTGGACACAAGGACTATCATTGTTGGAGAATTACTCCAGGCTCCCATGCAGCAAGATTCAATGTCCCCCGACAATTACCTAGGCAGTGTCAGTTCACGATCCTATGTGTGATACCTGCCCCAGCAGGAGGTAATTGGATTTTGTTCTCTTTGTAGATTTACTCTCTCACATGTCCCCTGCTCCACATATTAATGTTCATTGAGTAGCAATCATGGAGCTATATGGGAAAGCAGAGAGCGTTAGAGGAGAATCAGGGATGTATTGTATTTTGATGAATCTGGGGCTCAGTGATTGATGGAGCAGAACTGCAGACTATCAGAAACTCACCTTCTGGTACTCAAATGGTCTCTGCTGAACTAGGATTCCATTAGATTTGATCTTTAGTCTTATGAATTGTACAAAGAAGGATTAAGGATGTGCACTATGACCATTGTCCTGAACTATAGCATCGCTGTCCACTGAAAAGTTTTCTTTAGCATATTTGTTTTTGATTTTCATGCTGTAGTTCTAATTGGAGGATGAGAATCACCTGGGACATAACCTTTAAAGAGCCTATAAAAGACCCCCGCCAAGACTTAAGACATTCTAAGTACAAAGCCTCAGGATTCAAGAACTGAAATTCCAACATTATGGTTAGGTAATTAGACAGCCTTAATAATCTAATGATGTAAATCTAAAACAAAAACAAAAACAAAAGTGGTTGCCTTCCTTAGTCACTAAAAAGTTGGTTTGTATCTGACAGCAGCACCAAATACTACATTTTCATTATTTCTGATTCATGCATTAGGTCTCCTCTGTATCACAGATTTGTGGGAGCTGGCGTGAAATTAGGTTGGAGAAATTTAAATACCTGTGAACTCCAGGTCTAGACAGGCATGCTTAATTTATTGGAGCACAGTCAAAGAAAAAGGAGCTGTGAGCTGATTCTTGATTAACAATGTCTGAACAGCATATTGGACAGTTGGTATATCCCACCCCCACCATGCAGCCGGGTTCTTGGGAGAACACTAATGAAACATTGAATTGAATGCTGTTGAACTTCTCTTTCTTATTTATATCCTGACCTCACACCGAGTTGTTGTGGATACAGCACAGATTTACAGAGCTAATGTTGAACACGGGGTGAAAGAGCAGACTGTGCTGACATAACTCTGTGTTTCTCTTAGTCATGTTTTAAGGCTGCCTTTATATGTTTGGTGAGAAAGCAGCGCTCACAGCCAGGTTTTGTTATTCTGTAGAAAGTGCATTGTCTTCAAACATACCATCAGGAGAACACTAATTGAAAAACTGTGCAAGATTTCAATACAAAAACTATATATTTAAAATAAAGGCCGAGTCTGACAGCAGATACCTGTGCCTGTCAGAGATGATGAAGGGCGTTCAGAAGGTGACAGAGATCACTCTGTAATGGAATCTGTTATTGATTCAGCTCAGTGAGGATGAAAGGGATTGTGACACTAATTGCTCAATCAGAGCCAATGGAAATTATGTGTTTATTTTTTCTAGTATAGTTTCTGACTGCTCATTAAGAGGCGTTTGATACGGTTGGGTTGGGTTCTGTAGGATAATGAGGTGTTTACAGTGGATGTGTGTGCCGCTGACTGCTCCGCTGCAGTTGTTCCGTAACAGTCTCATAATTAGTTAAGAGACGCAGATGAGTGGGAAACCCCACACGGCTTTGTTTATTTCCTTCCCAAGATGGACTTAATCCTGAACCTCAGGATACAGGTCGTCCTCAGTGGGAGAGGCTTGGATAGTAAGCTTCAGAGTTTCTCTCCATGGCTGAAGGGCTTTGGTGTCCTCCAGCCTGAGAACGGTCCAGTGATGTGAGACATGTTGTTGAGAGACTCGCTGGTCAACAGTTACACTGAGAAGGAGTTTGTAATGTGTGTTTCACTTTACTTGTTTATTAAAGCAGTAGCACGTCTGGACCAGACAACAACAAACCCACTACTTTCTCTTGAGTTTTCCAAATAACCTGAATGCTGTTTGACATGCTGCTGCACTTCACAGGTGTTGTTTGAACAAACGGAACAAGTTAGTTCAAGCCAATTGCTCAGCCAATAAAATGGCAGCTGATCACTTTGTGCGGTTAGAGTTACGGTGTTTCGAATTTCAACATGCGCCTCACGTGTATCAGATTATTGTGCTCGTAAAGTTAATCAAGGCAACAGAAAAATAACGTACATTTACAGCTTCCTCTATGATACTTCCGCCAACAGTGGACATTTAACCAGACATATGGGCAAGGTCAGTGTGGCCGTACCCTCCCTGAGCTGCCAGCCTGTTCATTAGCACTGCAACATCTGTGCTAACCATCACTCAGATTACTGCAGTCATTGCCCTCCTGCATTATTCTCTTGAACAAGCTAACAAACTGTGAAGGCCATGTCAGTCTGCCGTATACATTACTGCACACAGTTTGGATTTTCCTGGCACCTGAACAGATTTGAATGATGGCTCACCTTTTTGCTCTCATCAAGAGTTGACGCCAGACTCTGACCCCGGGTTGAGACATCCATTAGATTTGGTGATCACCGCCTGGAATCATGTCTCCACTGTCACGTTGGCCTGTTGCCTAGATATAGAGACTAGAGGGGTGACAATTTGTCATTGACAGGGTTTGATTGATTGTGTGTGTCAGCAGTCCTGCACTGCCGGTATCTGAAACTAATTGAATGTAATATCAGAGAGATAGGATAGCGCATGATGACAAATGAGCAGCCTTGTGAGATTATTTAGGACCTATTGTAGACATTATCCCTCTTTAACAGTTGCACCTTTCGCTCAGATTACCATCTTTAGAGATCACGATTGCTGGCACTCATTATCTTATTTAGCTCAGGTACTCTGTAGCTGCAACAGATATGAACCATTTTCTTTTTAAATATTTTTTTCAGCATCAGGAGCAGGTTCTGGCACTTTGTGATAGTGAAAATCTTAATGTCATGAATGCTGTTTTGCCAGTGGAGATGAAGGCTGTTTTAGGCACCGGCTGAGCTTTTCTTGCAAACCAGGCAGCTGCATAGGAGAGACGGGGGATTTATTTTGGTGAAGGACTGTGTTTGCTCAGTCATGCAGCACTGACGAGCGCTGGGGCTCAGGGGTTTGGATTGGGAAAGGGGAGGGGGGTCAGAGGGTGGAGGTGGGACCAGGCATGGAGCTCTGAGGCTGGGGGTGGGGAGGATGCTGCACTCAGGATGCGCTTGGCCCTCAAGAGCCATCTGGCCGTCACCCTCTCCCCACACCCTGAGGGAGGGTGAAGGACAGGTGGCAGGAGCTGGTGGGATGGCCTGGACATCATTGGCTAGCTGGGCCCCTTAAAACACTGACCCATCACATACCAAACGCCTGCTCAGCTTCCTGTCAGGAAGGACATCCTCGATGACCCTGGAAAGAAATCTTTTGCCTTCAATCTGTCTTTTACTGTCATTTTCAGACCAACTACAGAACAACGCTTCTGCTGTTCATTTTTGGTGGTTCAGCAAATTTGTAGTACGAAGGTCATTAATTTCACATTAAATACAGAGGTACATCAATAATAGAATTGTAAATAGTTTGATAATGAGAATTGTTTTGCTGCTTCAGTCTGTATACACAGTTTTTCAATGAACAAAAATTGAATGAAACTTTATTGACTCGAAACGAGAAAACACCTGAAAGAATCATCATTGCCTACAGTGGCCAAAATGAGATGGCAGCTGCTCTGAGACAATTTAACAGAATGAAAGATAAAGTGAGTGTAAATCACTGATTGAAATGCAAGCACATACATAAGAGCTGCATGTTTACCCTCATTTTTAATTGCACGAACTGATTTTTATTTAAATTCAGTGTTTCTGCCCTAAGCTTTCATTAATTTTCCATCCTCCTGGTAAAAAACACTGGTGAAAAACTTGTTCTGTAGGCAGTATAGGCAGCAGTTCAACTTACAGCTGACTTTGAACTGTACAAATCAACAGTATATACACATTTTCAGTCGAGTTCGGTCTTTGTACTGTGTGTGAGAGCTTGGGTCTATGTGGCCGGAGAAACAGTGTTGTCAGTAACACACTCAGCAGGGTATGTGATGGTCCGGCTGTTCTGACTCACACAACATTGTAATCCCTGTCTGGGGGTCAGTGGGTAGGATCTGGTTCAGTCTGGTTCAGGGGAGGCGCTCGGCTGATGAACAGGTGCTTCAGCTCGCTCCTGTGGCGATGGGATTTCCTCTGTGCTGTGGTCATTGTATCCGTATACAAACATACACATGGAGAACAAGTCATTTTTTAATCATCTGAGCAGGTGGCTGTGTGTTGGGAACAGTCTTTATAAATTAAGGACCCTTTTGTCTTTGGTTCATTTCAGTGAATAATGAGGTTATAATTAAAGCGGAGAACCAGCATTTGTAATATCTGGGGAGAGCTACCCTCTATCAGTAAGTGCTGCTACCACTTTCACTGTTTAATTATTTTTCCTCTAAGAGCAGTTGTTTTGATGGGTTCTTGCCAGTGGATATATGTCATGTTATTAGGCATGCACTTTTTTTTTCCGTTTCAAGCTCATAAAAAACTAAAATAAAATCCATGTGCAGCACCTGTTAGGATAGCTTCAGGCTCAGCTTGAATGTGTATGTGACTGGAATAGATAGAAACAGGAGGGTAAGAATCCAGATTAAAAACAGCAAAGGGCGTCTTCCTGTCGTTTGCTGCTGCTCGAGTGTGAACACATGCAACATCACAGAGCCACCAGATCAGCATGTGATGCTGAAAGTGGGTTCTTCTTTGCATCATTGGCCAAATGTGAGTCCACTTTTGCTTTTGTTCTAGAAAGACAGAGAGGCAGTTATCTTCTGTCTGCAGTTAATGTGTGTGTGTGTGTGTGTGTGTAAAAGAGAGGGATTGAGCAGTGTGGTTAAGAGCAGTTGTCCCAGCTTCTCCACATTATGTTTTCGCCAATCCCTGCCCTCTCATCTTGATCCTGGGACATGCCGCCGGAATTCAATTTTACACACCAGGAATTTTCCAAGTGATAAGGAGGGATGAGGGGTAAAAAAAAAGAAAAAGCTGTTTTTCATCTGAACCCCCGAGAGCGGAGCTGGAGGTTCTTCACGTTCCTCCATCCAATCCCCCCCACGCCACCCCCAGTGCCCCATAGACACACACTCCACAGCCTTTTAACCTCAGCCCTACCTCCATCAGGGAGCCCATAGTGTAAATCCGCCACATTTGGAGAGGAATTCTAATAGTCAAGAGGAGGGGAGGGAAGGTGGACAAACTTTCTCTACATCAGCCTCCTTGGTTACAAGACGAGAGAGAGATTTCTACCGTGTGTTGATGGATGAAATATTGCTGGACACTGTTTGCCTGCAGGGCGATAGGGAACACAATTGGCTCTGTGGCAATGAACAATGGTACTGAGGGAACATGGGACCTTTTTTATTCTTTAAAAGGCTGTTCTTCCAGAAAGAAAATTAGATTTTTCTTCTAGCTGTAGCTCAGAATCAGAGCAGAGAATCCAAGACCATGGCACAATGGGTTTACATATTAGACCACGGCAAAAGCCAAAGACATAAACCCAGACTTACCTCAGGGTTTAGTTAACAGTATATGTGCACAAGTGTTAAGTGGAGCTTGGAATCCTGATGAAATCCAAGCTCATCCATTGTAGTGACTTTATTGGCATGTAGTGTCCATGAGATAATTTTTTAGATAATTTAATTGCGATCCCGGGTTTAGACCTTGGTGCTTCTTTTATCTGTCTGAATAAATAATCCTGTTTTATTCATAGGACAGATTTTCCACCAGCGTCTCTCTCAGTGTGTAATCTGCTGAACCTGAAATGATGAATAAGACAATGATTTCCTGTCTCGAGTACCTTCCCCCAGTCTCCACCTTCCCAGACACCACTGTTTCCTTTCTCTGCATCTTAATGCACTCCCAGTGTGCTGCAGGGGAGTCAATGTGGTGTTGAATCTGGAGGATAAATAACTTCTGCAGCACACAGAGGTGGGAAGCAGCTAATTATGACTGCTTGTGTTTGTACTCGAAGAACACTGCTTGCTGCTGCTTGCTGCTATTTTTCTTCCTTTTTAGGGACAGTGTTCTCACTCTACTGATAATGCATTTGTGTTGCATATTACTGCAACAAACACTAAGATGTGTGTCATTTAAAAATACTCATGTTTCGTAAAACAGTCAGACAATTGGAGACATTTTTAGATGTGTTAAACAGCCTGATCTTCTCTCACTGAACACACCCGAAGGGGCCACCACTGGTAAATCACCCACAGAGGCCCAAAGAAGACAGCAGCTGCACTCAGGCAACAAACTGAAAGATAGAAAAAGTGACCGAGAAGCAACTCACTTCTGCACAGTTTGGGGATGTGATGTTGTTTGTGGTTTATCTACACACAGTGGATGTTTACGTGAAAAATGTGCCTGTTAATGCATTTTCTTTGGCTGTGAAATCACTTAGTACATTTATTTAACACGTTTACCTCTCATAACTAGAAAAAACAAGATAGTAATGACCCTTTTAATTATAGAGACTCAATCTGTCTCTGTTCTAAACAAGCAGTTAATTTGATGAGAACGTGCTCAGATTTTAAATGATTTGCACGATTTTACTTAGAGGCCGTATACATGTACTTCTGTCCATACAGTTGATTAAAATATCTCAGCGCTCTGACAGTATCTACATTTCAGATGTAAGTGTAATAGCTCATTAGTGGGAATACCACAGGGATATTTGATATTTGTATCACAGTGGGCCAGGATATATTCAGGATCTGGGGTTTCTGATCCCAGGAGGTCGTACCGGGTGCTTCGTCAGCGCTGTTTTGGAGGGTGTTGCTGCAGACATGGAGCTCTGCTGTAATTGAGCCATTCAGGTCCTAGGAGAGCAGTAAGCTGGGTGTTAGAACAGATGTTTTTCATGTGTCTATAGCAAAGACACAATCAATGTAATTAACAGGCAGCTGGGATGACAGACGGGTCAGGGTTTCTGTTTTGGTAGAAAGGGGAGCTGGCTCCGAAATTCATGCCGTATTGTGTGTTACATCTACAACACTAAAGAACTCAAATTAAAAAATGAAAATGTAATGTCTTTTGAAAACCAATGGTGCTGCAGGTGATTTTTTTTCTGGCTGTTTAAGACACCATGCATGCTCAGGCTGTTTGTGAATGAAGCCCCACAGTGCTGGTTATATCGTGAATAATGTGCATAAACTGCACTTTTAGAGGTATGTGTGTCAGGTTTGATGCACTGAATACTAATAAGGCAGACATAGCCAATTTATTCATTAGCCCACCCTAATAATCAGGCACTAAAGTTTCAATATCTAGTTTTTGTGAAATTTAAAGTACAATAGGTTTTATTGGGTTGCTTTCTCTTTTGTAGGTGGAATTGATTGAAGTGCAAATAGGTTCTGGACTTTTGACATCAGTGGTTTTCTTGCATTTCTTTTGCCACCTGTATTGAAACATGTCTGCACTCTGTAATTCCATGTGTGAGATATCACAGCCTTTGCTACCAAAACATCCCCACGTCCAATTATAATTAACACCCAAAGGTAAAATGAAAATTGCTTCACACTTTGCAGCTTGTATTTTGGAAAAAAAGATGGATGGCACAGAATTTCTTAGGGCTTTGGTGAAGTTCAAAAGCGACAAATTTATTCAAGTGTTAAGTGAGGAAAGCTGGGTGTGATTACTGTAGTTTGCTGAAGTTGATAAAATTTATCAATGGAATACCTTCTGCTTGTATTCATATATAAATGTCAACGAAAACTGACTATTTATAGATCAAGTCTGCTGCAATGGTCAGACCAGGACACAGGGGCGGACGTATGGAAGCCTTGGAATTCAGGGATCAGCCAGTATTGAATAATATGACATCTATGTGCATATATTTTACACACACACCACCCTCAGTGACAGACCAGAACATGTGAGAGATCAGGGAAGCCAAATAGCAACACACACACACACACACACACGCACACACACGCACACACACACACAGAGCTCACCAGGGTCACCAAAAGGCTGTTACCTTAATCCAGGCCACCTACCTCCCACCGCCCCCCTCCTCTTCCACAACAGCCCCTATTCTAGTATCACTTACACGCATAATCAATACAGGCTCTCTGCTGTTATTGATCCAGGTACTGTGTATACACAGCTGCTGAGCCCAGACTGTGGCCTCCTGCCTGGAATCGAGAAGCCAGAAAAAGACACTTGATCACCCGCACCTGGTTCTCCTCAGCCGTCTCCAAGATGCGTCGAGCGCGGGGAGATCAAGGGAGGATACAGACATCAAAGGCTCTTACATTATACGAGGAAACTTAATCAGTATCTGTCAGGGAATCTGTTTGCTGCCGGTCAATGACTCTCTCTCGCAATATAATGAAGTGTGCTCTTGAATTGTAACTGTAAAGCTATACAGAGGCCAATGGAGCTGATGTTTGATTAGCTATGAAAACATTAAGGATGGTTTGAATTCAGGCGCCTGTCTTGCTTGATAGTGTCTTCTGGTGAGAACAATCTGTTTATAGTTGGAAGGCATCAAAAACCAAAACCAAAACAAAACAAGAATGCCTTAAAATGCAGGTCTTTTCTGTATGCAAAGGAAGCTGCTGAGAATAATATGAATGCAGTCCCTACCAGTTAGAATACATGATCCCAAAATGCACTGATATATGGGTATAAAGAGACTGATGTTGACATGTAACAGGAAGCAATTTGACTTGTTTGGACAGCTGAGGTGAACAAAATGACGTCTGGACCGGGGATCAGTCTCAGCTGTCTTAATCTTTTTGCCTTCTTAACTTGTAGGAACACCAAAGAAGCTCAAGTCCATCATCCTTAGGAAAAGTCACCGGGACTGGAATCATATTTGCTGCTGCTGTTCTCTACTGCCAGAATAAATAACCTGACACGATGACAAGAGCAGTCTGTCCTGTAAATGAGCTGCTGATGAAGCCATTGGAGTTTTGGGCACTTGCCAAAGATATAAAATAGAGTAGAAAAGGCCAGAGACATGATGTAACCTTTTTTGTATTATAAAACTCAGTGCTGTAACCAGCTCATCTTAGGACGGTTAACAACATTAAAGTGTTGTTTTGATTAGAGTCAAAATGCACCATTACTGACCAGTGTTCGGTGCTTAGTCAGTTCAGTATCTCAGTGTTTTGTACATCGACAGCATCTTGTTAATGGGTCGTGGGTTAAAAATTAATTGTAGCTCTGATATCTGTGTTGTGCAGCCCTGCGGGTGTGGAAGATGCACATTAAAGATTATATACACAATGAGTAGAGTTAGGAAAGAAAACAGGCACCTGAACGTACACCTGTGCACGTTGACCTGTTGTATGTGACACCTTCTGTGTTTTGTGCTGTGAATGGCAGTGAAAATTCACCCATGTGTGTATGCAGCCTTAAAAATAAAATAAAAATAGAGCAGAGTAAACTTTTCTAATGAGGTTTGGTGTAAAGAAAATCAAACTAGAGATACAAACACTTCTCACTCTGTGACTGATGATCACCTGAAGGCTTTTGTAGAGCTTGGTGGTAGGAGTGAATATTGCCTGAAGATCTGAGGACAGCTTTGCCCATAATGACAGCAGAGCGTAACTGCATCCTTGGAATTCAATTACCTTTAATTTTACCGTCCCCACTTGGACATATTGCCCTCTGTCAGAGCCAGTCAGTATAATCAAATGAGATCGAATATGGTGTGTTTGCCTCGGATTGATTCACGCATGGATCTGCTTGGTTGCCCTTGCGTAATTAAACCGCTGTAAGAACCGGAAGTTCACAGTATTTCATCTGAGGTATTGACATTCATTAGGTCAGAGGAGCTCAGGTGATGTGGCATTGCTTTTTACAGATCAGAAACTACACCGGGATTAGAGGAAATGATTTGGCCTCGTAGGAATGTTGGTGGCTGCGTTTATAAGATTGGGTCTGAGGTGTTGCAGGGAAAAGATACATCATTGTCTTCCACCCACACAGACTAAACCCGGAAACTGGAGCTCAGTCCCTACATCAGCACTTTGCTTCTCTGCTCCCCTGCTCTCATCTCTCACTTCTGTGGTTTTTGTATATATAATTAGCTGTTCTATTTATATAGTGTCAAATCATAACATACATTGTCTCAAGGCTTTTGACAGAGTAAGATCAAGCCCTTACAATATTATAGAGGGAAACCCAGAAAAGACAGAGAGGAAAAGCACGAACTACAGGATAGAGAAGCAGATAGAAAGAGAGAAGAAGTGCTCAGTGCATCATGGGAGTGAACCTAATAGCTGAAGGCTCTGCCACCTACTTCTAGCTTGGTCATTAAGGGCTTTGCACATCAGGAGAAGGGTTTTGAATTCTCTTCTGGATTTTACAGGGAGCCAACAGGAGAAATATGATCTCTTTTCCTAGTTCCTGTTGGTGTTTGTTTGCTCTGTAGCATTTTGGATCAGGTGGAGGAAGAAGGGTGGAATGGTTCATCCCTCCAGTAGAGTGGGTGGCCCAACACGTTGCTGAAACAGTTTATGTTGGTTTTTCCTTTTATTTGTCACACATCTGTAATTTAAGCAATTTTATTTTTCTTGCCGCACAGTATTAACAGTGTTTCAGCATCTCACAAGCCTTCAGACTCATGACTGTATTACTCAAACTGGATCTAACGATTTGTGTAGAAATATTCCCATACCAATGTAGGCCCATGCCTTTGACTTGTCTGAAGTCTCTTATTCTCAAGAGTGTCCAGTCTTTGGTCCCAGTGCTGACTCTGTTGGATTTGTACAGTAGTGTCAGGTCAGGATTATGTGTTTTACCTCACATCACAATGTTACTGTCGTGCTACAATCAGATTAAGTTGGCAAACGGTTTCTTTCTTCTCTTTTATAAACCACAACACGCCACATGCACGCACGCACGCACGCACGCACGCACGCACACACACACACACACATCATTTTTGAAGGCAGAGGTGCTTGTGTAAGCACTACAGCAGGGGTCACCCGACATGGGGCTGAAGGACGTCGCAGTAATGTAATCTTAGCTGTTAACAGGACTCATAGGGAGGGTATGATAGCCTAAGAGTGGGAAAGCACTGTAACCTGATCGTGGCTGCTTATATACACTACAGGGCATGTACACACACACACACGCACATACACACAGAAACATATCTTTTCCTTTGTCTGTGGTATCAGTGCTTTACAGTGCTGCTCTGAACCACCTTACAATCATCTCATCAGAAGCCTCTTTAAGTGAAGCTAAATGCTTTAAGCCTTTAACCTTTCATTCTGATTTGACATTCAGAGGTTACAGGAATGTGTGTGTGTTCATCTAAACAGTGATCACAGTCAGTAGGGATCAATGAAGAGCGGATAAGGGCTCTAATCAATACCCATCAGAGTTCCGCTGATCAAATATTTATCCAGGAAGAGAGAGGAGGATAGACTCCCTGTCTGTCTGCTGGTTTTTCTTTTCCCGGTCTGTCTGCACACGCCTGGCCTCTCTGTCTTTGTAATAGGAGTCAACCTCGAGGCCCTCAGTGCCTGTTGACACAGAGACGCTGTGAGAGGCTTTTGAACTCCCCTGTATCTCGATTAGTGCGATTAGTTAGTGTTGAGGTGGTGCAGGGGAGCGTTGTTTTTATGTCACTGAGAGCAAAGTGAAAGTTTTCATTTTAATTTCAATTTTTATCTTTTATTGTCGCTCAAGTCCCTCAAGGGATGCATCCTAGATTTTCCACCCAACAAGACCAGGCAACCAGTGAGTGATGAGACATCGTGGACAAACAATCTGTTCCCTCGTCTTCTTTTTCATCGTGGTCGCTCACAACTCTCATCTCCCTCTTTGCCTCTCTCTACCTCTTACACTTTGTCTGAATCAGGCCATATTAATGTTTAGACATTCGATCAGACCCTTCCTTTTGTTGTGGTGGCCATGTTCCAGCTCTTAAAAAACTTGGCTTTGACGCTGTCGACAACACATCGTCAATTATCGATCTAAAGTGTATATCATCCCCTTCAGTCTAATTAATCTGAAGTAAATACTTCCCTGTGTAAAGCTTTGCCGCTCTGTTGAGCAGCTGTCTTCAGTGCTGTTTTCTCAGGCAGAGACAGACACATCAGCTCCTCCTCAAACAAGATCCATCCAAAACGCACATGTGAAAACATGCTAATTTATCGGCCGTTGAGAGGCTCGTCTTCCCATCTTCCTCATCTCTCCCACAGGGGGAAAAAAGGATTACTCCAAAATCTGAGGATGGGAATGTCGGACGAGGTGATTACGGGGTGGCTCTGTTATCCTGATTGCGTTAATAGTGCGTGTTTATCTGTGTTTTTCTGCCCACCCTTCCACCGTCTCCAGCAGGTTTAATGCTGTTTGAGTTGTCAAGTTCAGGGGGTTAATTCGCTGCTTGTGTTTTCTCTCCCATTGAGCTTCTCCTTCCAGCTGTTTCAGCTATTGGCAGGCGGCTCTTAACGCTCTTACATCAGCCCTCCCTGGCTCGCTGAACTGTGGCGCTGGCAAAAGCAAACGGCGAGGGGAGGAGGTGCTGCAGGAGAGCAGGAGGTGGTGCCGGTTGGCTGAAGCAGCGAGAAAGTGAGGGTTTTCACTAAAGAGACCCCCTGTAGCTGCAGTGATAACAGAATGATAGTGTGTGACTCAGAGGGAGAGGAGCTCGCTACCTTGATGCAGTGTGGAGCCGGAGATAAGGCGCACACACAGACACACACACACAACCACGCACACCGACAAATAAAAGCAGCATGTTTGGAGATGTGTGAATTGGAAGTGGTTGAGTAGTGCGACAGCAGCAGTGCAGAACATACAGACTTGGATTGTGTACAAAAGCAGCTGGTGATTGTGTGTGTGTGTGTGTGTGTGTGTGTGTCAGTGTGTGTGTGTGTGTGTGTGTGTGTGTCAGTGTGTGTGTGTGTGTGTGTGTGTGTGTGTCAGTGTAACAGTACTCCATTGAACAGACACAGTAAAATCCAGCAGCTCCACTTATTTAACTCAAAGTTTCTACTTTTCCTTCACTGTGTTTTCTTTGTCTGCACCCTCCCATGCTTACTGAAAAATGATGAATTACCTCCATCTTAATGAAACTAATATTAAAAATACAGAAGAGCAAGTGAAGAGCCCAACGGATAACTGCTGAGCTGGCATTTGCTTGTTACAGGTATTTTGGCAGGTATATTGACCGTACGTCTGTATACAGGGTACTTGACTATTATTTTATGAAAGTTTGATTTTTATTGGTGTTGTTATATGGTTAGAGACAGTATATAAAAATAAACAAAAATGTTCCAGCAAATCATCACCAAATATTTAAAACCTTGTAATAAATGTTAATGTTATTTGATTATCTTAAAAAGGAATATTTACCAAAATTGGATTTTTATTGATCCTCAGATATTGATACCAGTCTGGTCTCACCAGGCTCTACGTACTCTACGCCCTCCATGATATTTCACTCTCAGCAGTGCAGTGGATGATGTGGATGACTCCTTTCTTTCTCTCTATTTAGTCTCACACAGTGCCTCTCTCTGGCTCTCCTGACCTCCTATACCTCCTCTTTTCTCTGTGTCATCCTCTTTGCCTCAGTGGTTTTAACTGCAGAGCTGTGAATCCTGCTGGTAACTCCTTTAAAATCCCCCCATCTGTCTGTTTCCCTCTCTCTGTCTCTCTGTCTGCCTTTGGAAATCTTTCAATTTGAAGTAGAGGGTCACACTGATCATTCAAAGGTCATGTTTACGGTGGTGGCTTACGTCTGTATTTCCAGTTGACACAAGTTGTTGTGGTCGACCATAAAGCAGAGATTTTCTCAGTAGTTAAAAAAAAAAAAGCTTTGTTCATGTTGTTCATGAGTCTTTTTGAATTCTAACCAACGGGTTGCAACAGTGATATCACAGGAAACTGAGATCAACACCCCCAAAAACGCCCACCCAACCATGATAAGTGTGGCTCTGTTATAATTTTTCAAATGAAGAATTGTGCTGTAATTGAAACCCACATTTTTATTAGTTAATTTTCAGCATGTTCCAAGGCCAGATTATATTATTTTATTGTACCACATTATTCTCCATTATTACGTTCTACATTATTCTGTCAGGGTAATTTTCTGTTGTCACAGACTGAAAATTGCATTTCTAGCTGCGAACGTGTGGATCCTTTGTAATTCTGCCAATCACGCTGAACGCATTTTCCACACAGCATGTATGCTCTGTTAAACCACAAAAGGAAAGTATATTTGTTTCCATCCTCACTGCAGTGGGTGAATCTATGTGCTGCAGAGATTCATGGAGAAACCACTGAGTCTCTTGTCTGTTTGGAGCAATTTATCAAGGTCAGCTTGGACTCCGCAGCACCTGCCAAAAACTGAAGACTTTGCCTCATCCCAAATTCAAATGAGTCTGTTTGGGTATTTGCATATCTTAATTTAGGCTACAGTAAGCACTTTTGACTAAAGGTTAGCATAGATTTGGAAGCCAAGCCTGCAGGCAGCTGAGCTTCAGCTGTTTTGGAGTGATGCAGTATTCACAGGAGAGGACGGGAGGAGTGTATGCTCCCTGTTTGTGCATGTGCGTATGTTCGCCTGCATTCACATACGTGTAGATGCGTGTGCGTACATGTGTGTATGAATGCGGTAGTGTGACGGAGAAGAAAAAGCTCATTTATCACAACATGCTCTGGAACCTTCCAGGGGTCAGCCCGCTGCCCAAGTCTTCTCTAATGAAGAACGCAGCTGAGCCAATCAGAGCTCACTTCCAATGAGGCAGCCCCGACTGCCAGCCAATCAAAGGCGCGAGGTTCGGCAGAGCGACGGGCAGAATTGATGGGAGGAGTAAGTCAGAGTGAAGGATAACCATAAGCTGCTTGAGATAACGCAATGCTGGAGCTGAGAAACACTCAGCTCCATCGAAATGCAATAAAGCCTGAACCATATCTCACCGTTGGCCGATGGGTGATAACAGTCCTGTAGTGGAGAATGGAAAATAGCCCATTGAAATTCAGTGGGAAATAGAGTTACACTGTACATGCAGAGCAGTGGAAATGGGAGGCCATCTGAATACAAGTGGTCTGCAGTATTACACATTGGTGCCCACTGTTTTCTAATAGGACAAAGAATGAGCAGCTGAGACGATTAGTGAAATCATCGCTGTGGAGGTGTACTGTAGGGCCTCTGCTGCTGCTGTGAGCAGAATACAGATCAAAGAATGGCTCCATAGTTCACTCTGAGGGCACAGCCACACTCTGTTTCTAAACACTGTTTAACTCAGATGACTCCAGTGGACATTTGGTAAGGTTTATAAACCCTTATCTGAAAACAGTGGTAGTATAATGTAAGTCTGCTGTTAGCTCTGTTAGTGTGCAGTTCTTGGTTGTGTACTGTATTTCTGTTTTATTACTTTGGAATTCTCCTAAACCTGCATTTTATCGTCCACATCTAAGGTTTGGACATGAAACTCTCCTGGTTGAAACAATATGAACATGTAGTATTTTTATATTATTTGAGAGACTACCGTGATAGAAATACATCCAGAACCAGCAGCTACCCTCACTTCACAGCTTAGATTTCTCCCAGTTTTTTAATGTTTTTTTTTTTTCCTGGTGAGAATTTATGGTCCACTGATAGAGGGTGTTTTATGTTAAACAGATTGTAAAGCCCTAACTTTGAGATATAGAGATAAACCCTGAAACAAGCTAAAAATACAAAGATTTATGGGTAAAAGGAGGGAGATCTTGACATCTGAGAGCCAGTGGTTCTTCTGCAAGCGAAGCGTTACATAATGAATATAAATCCACCCTCCTTAAATTACAATGACCGGGGTTAGATTTGTTTTGACTACCTTCACATTAAAGCATAGTCTCATGTGTGCTTTGACATGATTGATGACTGCCGGTTTTTGGGCCTTGACCAAAGATTATTGGACCATTGCATCTCTTATCTTATCAATCCGCCAAGAAGCTGCCAGTCTGGATGAAGGCGTTGGTCACAGGATATAACCTCTCAGGGACTGAGGTGTGTTGACTTGTAGTAAAAGTATGTCAGGGGAGCAAACTCCAGTAACGGTTTCCTCACGGAAACTTGACCTCATTTTACACGGGCTTTCATTATGAAGGGTTTACAGGCATAACAAATGAGACCGGGAAGACCAGTCTCTCTGGCCCATTTGTTTTATTTTTGGTAGTCCTGGTTTTATGCTCTGTAATAATTCACCAGTTTTAATGAAGGAGCTGTTAACTTGTGCTTGCTAGAGGTTCTAACCTGATTTCCTGGTATTCTGGATGTTGATGAGAACATTTCAGAACTGGTGAACCGCTCGTCTTATAGGAGACAGCAGGTGAACGCTTTTCATTTTTTTTAAACCTTTGAACCAGCTCACTAGGTCATTTTCTAAACTGCGGCCCTGTCCATGCAGCCTCGCTGCATTCTTAAAATGGTCTAAACATAATTCCTTCGTGTTGGAGGTTGGCTTAGACTCGCAGCGGAGACAAATTGTCGAACAGCCGACATTAACAGCCTTTCACCGGGTCAGTTTTGTAATGTATGTGTGAGATTCATGAAGAGAGGAAAATGCCCATCAAACTCTGATGAGATCGACTGGAGAGCAGAGGCGCTGTCGCCTGCTGATGATGTATGAGGTGAGGAGAAGAGTTCATCAACGAGTGGGAAGATTACTCCTCCATCCCGAAACACCTCCTTCTCTCGCTCTCTCTCTTCCTCTGTCACCTCCCCGAACGAGGATTCATCACTCTCTCTCCACCCCCACCTCCTCTGCACGTCACAGTGGCTCCTCTCGGACACTTTTCACTCGGGCTCTTTTTCTGAATGTTTATTGATCCCTCTTTTTTCTTTTCCTCCTCCTTGCTCGGGAGCTTGGGGGTTATCAGCCTTCTGTGACTTCTCATGTCAGAAAATATTTATCCAGATTCAGTAACAGATTCTTAGGTGAACCGTGTACAAACCGTGTAACAACAAAGACGGTGCAGTGTATTTGTGCAGAATCTGTCTCCATCCTCTGATCCTGATCCATCAGAGTTAGACTGAGTAAGGTTTGGAAACTTAGCTGAGGCAGCTGGTGTCTCAGTGAAACAACAGTAAAACACACAGTACTCGTACTTCTGGATCATATGCTCCTCTGGTCTCTACCTCCTGAAAGTTCTGAATTGAAGCTTCCTCAAAATTTGTACGTGAAGTTATTCTAAGGTGACGTTTCGTGTCCCTCAGTGTGACAGATACATGCTGTCCTGCCCAGAATGTGAGATGGATGCCTGATAAATCAGTCACTCACCCAAGCCCTGTGCACCAGTATGTGAGAGGGTAATGGCCTTCAACATATAATCCCAGTCTCTACTTTAATATACTCAAGTTTTAACTGCAGCGCATCCTTAAATCTTTCAGAGCATGACGTGCCCTCAGTGTGCTCCATTACACTTGTCACTAATTGTGGGAATCACTGCTTTTGGGGGCGGCTTCGCTCATCACAAATCCTACACCTGATGATGCAATCGCAGGCCAGGCAGTGGCAAGAAAACCTCATTTCAACCCCAAGACCTTGAATCATTCCCTCAGCCAAAAAAATACAGTGAAACTTTGAAAACAGTGAAAATGAAGTTAGAATTTTATACGAAGTTGGACTCTGAAACTTCTCTTTTTTTGCTACTGGTCGTCCAGTGACTACATCATAACCTGTAAGAATTTGACAGAGGCTTTTGGTAATATGGATTACAAGTATTGTTTAAATTGTTTGAATGGGCCTTGAATTTCAAGTCAAGTGAGGTCAGATCATAAGTGTGGCTGACTAGAAGCCTCTCACTCTCTCTTACTTCTCATATGCTGTTTTTGTCACTGCTACCTCCTATCTAATTAAGTGACAGAAGACTTTTTTCACAGATATTATGTCCATAATTAATAAAACACACATTTTTAGAAATCACGAAAATTGACATAGAGGTAGATGAGAGAAAGTGAAGGACCAAAAAATAAATTACAGTTCTTCAGAATAACTCCCGGACCACATTAAGTATCACAGACTGATGATGCCTGAGTGTCTCTGTGAGTGGGATTTCCCTGTGAAGTGCCTTGTACAAAAGGTCGCTGTACAAGCAGCGACAATAGGTCTCCAGTGAGACAATCCAAAGGACTTTGGTTTTTGATTAGGCCTGAGTGATACGGCCAAAGTAGAAAACCCCATAGGGTACCTTTTTGATTTGAAGTTCATGGGTTATATTCAGCTTAGATTGAATAAATAATAAATCAGTTTTATTTGCCACATGATATAAAAAGTGAAAATATATCAGTTAGAAAAATGTTATTTGGTAGGTTACTCGCGCTGTCTGAGATGTTGCCTTCTGAAATGGTGGAGTGGGTTTGTCGTGTTTCCTGTCTTAGTCTGCAGACTCTGCACAGGTCACCTGCATATTTTGTGACAGATACCGAAATCTGAACCGTTTCCAAACCACCGATGCTACATGACCTCTCTTCGCCACAGTTTTCTTGCCTTGTGCGGACGTTTAACTCTCTTCACTATCTCTCATTTTTGCATTACCCTTTTCCTCAGTGACAAGTAGCCCTTATTTGCAGTGATTGACTAAAGCTTTCAGCACTCCAGACAAACTGCTGTGTAGAACCTCTTTTCAATCCATGGCTCACATTTTTTTCTATTGTCTTTTCCTTTCCCTCATTTCTCAGCACAAATTGCGGAACAAAACACAACTGCTGCAAGCTGTGCTGGCTCCAAATTTGCCAAGTTTACTTTGGCATCAGATTATCATGGAAAAACACATTTTCAGTCCTGAAGGTGCACAACAGCACTGCACAGCAACACAAACTAATCACAGATAAGTACTCCACTAATTCTTGAGTGATTCTTACAGTGAGTGAAAATTATACAATAGGTTCAAGATTTTCCGCTAAGGTAGTTGGATCAGGGATGGAGCGTTGAGGGTCTGAAGGCTTCCTCTTCAGCCAAACACAAAAGCAGCTGATCAGCCAATGAGAGAGAGCTAATCAGTGAAATCAGCTGCTGCAGATTGTGGACGGAGTAAAAACCTTTCAGCCCTCACTACTGTATGATTACTATCCCTGAGACAGACATACAGGTAGGCTTTCTTCATTCACCCCCCCCCACGCCTCCACACACACACAGACGGTATGAACAAAATGATAAAATTGTGTGTATCCACTACAGCCACCCACAGGACCTCACCAACAATGAATGGATATGTAAATAAGTGGAGGTGAGGTAAATAGAGCCAGGGAAGGAAGAGGCATGAAGAATGAAGGTTCCAAAGGTTTCCGCCTCCCTGCGCTTTAACTCATTTACTCAGCTCAGGGAATATCTCATGAAACCCTGGAAATCTGTATGTGTGTTTGTGTGTGTGTGTGTGTGTGTGTGTGTGTGTGTGTGTGTCTGTGTGTTTGTCTTTTGTAGAACATTGAGTGTCCCAGTAGTCCAGGATGTGTGATTTGGTTTGGACATTGGAAATCGATTCTTAATATAGACCGGTTATAAATTTGTAAGAATCATTTGTTGAGAAACCTGATTTTTTGATTCTTGGTTATGCATGTGTTAACATAGAGGTACAGTGTTTACTATTAGGTGGTCTTAGGCGAGCACACCAGGCTGTGACAGCAAGCTTTAAAAAAGACAGTAGCATTGTGGGAAAATGTGATCACAGTGCGAATACTACTTAATTCAAGGAGGAAATCTGATATGACGAAGCATTTCCTGCAGCATGGTATGAAAATGACTTGTTTCTGATGATGAGGCATCTTTTTTTTCTTGCTCACTTTAGGGCCGCCTGAATCATTTGTTATACATATGTCGCTGTTTTCTTCATAACGCCTGAACACCTGTGTCCCATCTGTAAAATTACCTGCACAGTTTGTATTCACTGTGTCCCCCTTAAAGCTATTTTTGCTGTTCGTATTACTCGAAGCCAGGAAGGTGCTGAACATTGAAAGTAACTGGAGTGTTTTACCCAGAATTGGTTTTCCTTTCTTATACTGATGGAGGAGGTGATAAACGAAAACGTGTTAGTGAGTAATATTAAAATGTGTCTTGCTAACTGTAGGATACCGAACACTGGGAACACCTTCCTATGTTTCAGATTATTCTCAGTCATCTTTAACCTCCGTTCCATCTTTTATGTCCGTCTCTCCCTTTTCCATCTCATTTTATGATTGAAGAATCTTTAACAGATGAAATCAATAAAAATCATCTCTTTCATCTTGAAATTTTATTCCTGTCCCAGCTGCTCAGGATGTTTTTATGTGAGAACAGGTGGTCTCGATATGGTCTTGACATTCTGCATTCTCAACGCAGATGTGTACCATGAAGCATTTCTTATCTTACCTGGGAACTTAATTTTAAAAACAGAGCGAGACCGAGAGGTGTTAGTGAGAGGTGCAAAAGAGAAAAGGGAGAAATTCTGTGATTAAATGTAAATGTAGGTCTCCAGAAAAGAGGTTATGTTCTTGTTTTCTCCACCTCATGAAGGATTTGTTTTCATCCCTTTTAATGAATTAGTCAGTTTATCAGCAGGATATCTCAGAAACCTCACTGACAAATATCCATGAGATTAGACTGGGCCAAAAAATACTAGATGAAGTTGGGGTGGTTATCAGGAAGCGGGATTTCCGCCATTAGTTAATGTTTTAGGCATCGCAGTGAAACTATTAGAGGAACAGCATTAATTCCAGTTCTTAACGGATGTCTTGCAGTGTAAGTGGGTTTAACAGAAAGTTGAACAAATGTACAGCATCGACAAACATTTGTACTCTCTGAGTTCCTCCTAGTTACGTCTGTTGTTTTTTATTCTTGCTTCTTTCTTCTCGTCGAAAAAGATTTTTTCTTGTGTCCCACTGTGTGCGAGCAGATGTGTTACGGCGGACCGCTTACTGTGCTGCCTTCTGGTAATTGGGGGTTAGGGGGTGTGTGTGTGTGTCTGCGTGTGATGTGAAGAAGTAGCATCCAGCAGTGGGTGTTGTAAAGGTGGAACACCATGCGGCTGACTGGCAAGGTCTGTGCTTTTGATGTGACTCGTCGCATTCTCCTCTCTCGCGTCTCTTTTTCTCTACATTTTCTCTGGCTGTTCGCTGTGAGCCAGTTACTGAGTGAATAAATGCTAATGAATGGATTCGCTCCGTGGTGTGTGTGTGTGTGTGTGTGTGTGTGCTGCAGTGCTGGGAGAAATGGCAGATATCTGGCTGCTAATAAAGCGGTACGTCTGTATCTCCAGTGTGTTCATTTCTTTCTCCTTGTTTTTTCTTTTTTTCTTTTTCTCTTCTGCATGAATTGACACTGCCACCTAACACAAAACTTAATGGCTGACTTTGATTACATTTCTCAAACATGAACTCTTGATGAGTACCAAACTGTGTGTGGACTTGGAAGTCTGTGTGCATTTGTAAATCTTATATAGGTCTTAGCTGTGCTGATTACTTTAGGTTTTTTTTTTTCCTGATGAAGATCATCACTTAAAATCTACATCATTTTTCAGTTTTAGTTTTATAGAATGAGCAGCTCAGATATTCCTATGGAGCCTTCCTGTGG
The DNA here is from genome assembly GCA_037833715.1 of Toxotes lorentzi. Lineage (NCBI taxonomy): Eukaryota > Metazoa > Chordata > Actinopteri > Toxotidae > Toxotes > Toxotes lorentzi. The sequence continues at coordinate 26,587,686 of JBBMJY010000001.1, read as the reverse complement.
AGGTGTTCTGCATAATTCCAACTGGGAGAAGACCCTGGGGCAAACCCAGAACACACATCTGGTTTGGTAACACTCCAGGATCCTCTAAGGATAAGGATGTCAGGGCTACTTAGCTTTGCCAGCTGCCACTAAGACCTGGACCTGGATAAGTGTCAGAAAATGGAGCGATGGGTGATATTCCACATGAGATCATCTGGGTCACTGGCTTGGTGAGCTGTACGGTTTTGTACCTGAGCATCAACTGTGTTTATTTTTGGTTCTTATTATCATATTGTCTTCCACATCCCAGCCCATCCATCATGACACTACTGTCCTCCCTGTGGAAAATACCTTTACCATCTTCTACCATCTTTCCATTTCTCTTCCCTTTTTGCTAATTTTCCTATTTATGTCTTAATTAGTTTTTTATTTTCCCCCACCGTGGACACTCTGCCATTCAGGTTTCTGAAGGGTTTTTTTTTTTTTTATTCCAATGATTTCCTGTAAGCCCCACGCTGTGAGCGAGACACTGCAGCCCCTCACCCCACTGTGATGAACTACGCTGATTTACTGGCTGTAATAGCATGTTTTCAAGCCCCCCGCCCCACCCCTCCCTTCGCACACTCACCCACCCCACTCCTGGTTGTTTTGGCTCATGTCTCGGACTCCTTGTGGCATGCTGGCAGGAGATGAGCTGGACACCTGGCTGAGGTATTAACATTGCTTTGCTCCGGCTCCCCGGAAACACAGCACGGGGTTTTACACACAAGAACACACACATGTAGTGAGATTTGGGTTTTTTTTACTGTGATTGTGAGGACATTTTAACTGAACTACATTTATTTCCTTACTTTTCTGTGTGTTCACACATGTAAACAGAAAAGAAGCATCAGGATATCATTCATTTTAAATGTAAATCTGCAACACAAGGGTGCTCCTGAATCAGAGGTGTGAAGCTGCAGGGTGGCAACAAGTGGCTTAATAATTGGGGATTGAGAAAAGTTCACATTTCTCCCTTGAACTTGTGAAAGTTTGTGTGCACTCTCTTGTATCTGAAGAGGTGTATTTCCCTCTGAATACTCTCTGCCTCTGTGCAGTGTCAGTGTGGAGGAGGAAGGGCCACAATGGACCAAACCTCAGCCATTGTTTATACACCTGTGCAGTGTCCCTCAGTAGCCTCCACTCATCCTCAGCAGTCCCTGACTAGATAAATTGGAGGACCTTCATCTCCTGTTGGTAGAGAACCATTCGACTTTGCTGTGAAACAAAAAAAAAAAAACAGCTCAGAGAATGAAACAGTCACACTCCTGAATACACGATGGACTTGCTGTGTAAACTCTAGGTTTAGACATTTCCCTCTCCGACCCCACTTCTCCTCCTCTCCTTTCCTTTCTTCTCATCTTTTTACGTCGTCTTTTCCTCCCCCCCTGGGTAATCCTGGCGACCCAGACTCTGCAACCTTTGCAGAATACCAATGCTCTCTTAATGTCATCTCTCAGATTCTCCAGAGAGCTGGTGAAAGGAGAAGAATATGGAAGGGAGATGGAGCTGAAGGTAGATCTAGATGTTGATAGCGTTCGCTGGGGGACTGAGTAAAAGGAACCAGCTTGCTTGCGTATCTAGTACGTGCACAGCATTTTGACCATAATGAAAACACATTTTTATCTTTTATTTTCCAGCCTTTTGTTGCTGTTTAAGGTGCTTCATGGTGCTTCATGGTGCTTCATGGTGCTTCATGGTGCTTTATGGTGCTTTATGCGCAAGAATTTAGGTTCATTCTGTATTTCTATGGTCAAAAAGTTACAAATACAGCTATACATATTTTATAAATTGCAAAGATCTCAATCAACAAAAGTTGTTGTTGGAGGAATACTGTCTTTATTAAGTCAGGTTGATGACCGGTTTTATCATAATGTGTTCTTATGCTCTATTAAAATGTTCCTTTTACTTTATTCAAGAACAGAAAAAACCCTGATTTTATTTTATGACTCTGCAAAATGAGGTCAGTTATGAAACCAGACCTGCATCATCCTCATTCAGAAATTTCTATCTGATGGTTGATTTATTTATTTATTTATTTATTTATAGCCTGTTGGTTTCCTTGGTGGAAAAGAGGCTGTTTACCCCTGAAAAACATTAACAAACAGGAAGGAGCGAAACCTTTTTGGCAAACAAATCAAACAAACACTCAAACTTGGTGAAAGTCACAGAAAAGTCACGGAAGCCTTACAGTTTATCAAGAACTTCTAGTTTCATATCAAACACTTAATAATTAATTTTGTTTGATCCAAATACGAGTGAAAATATGTGGAGCGGAGACGAAGGAGGCAACATTTGCAAAACCTTCCTGCGGTGTTGCAGTGTTTCCTCTTTTTTTTCATTCTATGTATATTTCCTCTGGTCCCTGCTGCTCCAGGCCTCATTCACATGCCCTCTGTTGGTTTCCTCTTCTTGTGCTGTAACCACCAGGTGGAGGTTTTCTCTAGTTAACTTCCATTGATTTCTGTTCTTGAGACATGCTGTTTATCACACAGCCTCCTCCACACTGCAAGGATAACAAGACACACACACTCCCAATATTAGACTGACTTTTACATCCCTGCACGCTCAGGTAATGAGACGAGGTGAGTTAGGGTAAATGCATCAGTATTCTGCACATGGACTGCTGGTACAGGCTGCATCTGGGCAATCTAAACAATGAATTTCTCGTCTTTTGTGTTCCTCGCCTGCTCTGCATGCAAACACTCCCTTCTGTCGCCTGTCTCATTATTATCACCCCTTTGACGGCTCATTTAGGATGTTTGTTAGTTTATTTATGAAAATGTTTAATCAGGGCTCTGCCTTGTGTAAGGAAGACTTTATAGTTGTTTTTTTAAAGCATGGTTCATTTGGAGAAGAAATTTAGAAAGCTAGAATCTGGATTTTTATTATTCTTTAAATTATTATTTTAATGTTATTTATTTTTTATTTTATTTGCTGCTTTATATCATAGTAAACTCAAACGTCTTTGCACTGTTGATCAGACAAAACAAGAAATTTGAAGGTGTCATCTTGACCCTGTGAATTTATAATGGGAATTCTTGTCTATTTCTTCACAGTCTATTGAGTTACAGAAAAATAAAATGCAAAAGCAGTTATAAACACACATAATTAGTTGCAGCCCTAAATTTGTCCATTTTCATTTCTCCCTAAATAGCAGGTTTAGAGAGAATTTGGTTTTTTTTTTCAAACAAGGTGAAAAAACCTCACAAACATCCACAAAAACTCAAAATAGTGGAAACAGACTAATGAAATTAACTGTCTGAAAAGCTAATTTTTCACAGGGAATGGACGACACTAACTGGCCAATAGCTAGATATTTAATTAAAGTCCAATATCAGCCCCATTCATTTGAAAATCGACGGATCTTCTTAACCCCAGTTTAGGTATCTGATGGTCTGTGCGTATTGATTGTGATGCCACTCATGTCAGTCGAATGAACATGCAGCCGTCCTCTCACTACTCGTTAGAGGTTCATCAGAGGCTGAAGTTTCTGTTGTGACTTTGGATGGAAAAGTGCCTTCTATTTATTTTCAATACAGTTGCACCGTGGGAAAATGATGTAATCTGTTTTCAGCAGAAGGCATTTGTAAAATAAAGCTGTGCCGCACCCCTCGAAGATTTATCTATCTATCTTGATCCTGCATGTGGAGGGATTTCTTTCTTCTGATGGATGCAACAGCTCTGACACTGACTGTGACTCTGAGGAGCAACCATAGCACTTTCTTCCTCTTCTTCCCCCCTCTTTTATTTTTTTCCTCTCTTCTTCTCTCCTGTTTTAGCCCTATTTGCACCTGAAAAGCGAAGCTCGGTGCTGGAGTGCAGGCAGAGCTCCTCTGGGCTTAGCATCTGTTGGATTTCTCCTTCCTGACCCAGACTGTAAGAATGATTGACGCCGGGAGCTGTCGCTTTCTCTGCTCTCTGTCAGGATATCGACTGAGTGGTGGGAGATAGTGGATGAGACTAATAAAATATTAAAAAGCAGAGGCCGGCATCTGTGTTAGGTCCTATAACGTGGTGACATGAGCTATTGAATCCAGGCTTTTATCACCGCTGTGGAAGAACGCACAGAATCACAGCATTGATTTGGAGTTTCTTTTTACTGCCTTTTTTTATGACAGACACACTTAGGCACTTTGGCATAAGTCCTTTCAAGGCTCATGGTGTTGTCTCGTTTTAAACAGTGAAGCTGCTGCAGCAGTCATTCCTCATGTAAGAAACTAGATCTTCAGCTCACACATATCCCAGCAGAAACACTTTCAGTAGCTGTGTGTGTGTGTGTGTGTGTGTGTTTGAGGAGTGAATGAATGGAGCAGTTTCGGGACTCCAGCCAACAACGAGCCCGGCATCCTGGAAACCTCATCCTCTTTATGAATAATAAAACAAGCATCGTAAAAAAAACCTCAGCCCTCACTCACGTTCTGCCAGCCTGTCTGACTGGCTGCACTGACTGCCGCTCCATTATATATTTATTATATGATCTCTTTATGTGTGTGTGTGTGTTGTTCGACCGAGGGCAGGTGATGCCACTGTCCCGCTATCGAGGCCATGTCTTTGTATTGGGCTGGAATGCCGAGGTGCAGCCATCAGGGGTCTGACAGAATTGAATTATGTGCCACTGTTTTTCCCCTTTTTTTCCTCCTCAGACTCTCTGTCCGCTCCCCCAGTGAGTTTCTGCAGGTGCATGTGAGACTCAGTTAAATCTGTGAGTATAAGATAAAGAATGTCTGAATAAGGCCGAGGAAATTAAGTCAAACCTGGTTTAATTCTTGACTTTCAAACCTGCAGATCCAAAAAGGATTGTTATTAGGTTTTGTCCTACGAAAGTCGAAGCTAAATATATAAATGATAATGATATATAATAATGATAAATGAGCATGTAGTATTGGACCGGGGAAAGGAGACACTGAGACAAAGAGCGTTTAAAATGGAGACCGATCACCTTATTCAGCTGACCTGACCTTTGAGAGTGAAGACGAAGGGCTGGTATTACTGCCTTTTTGGAGAATAATGGAGCGATGTTTAGAGAGTAGGGGAGAGGATTGTCCTTCTTGTGCTCTTGCAGGTTTTTGATAAAGTGTGAAGATAACAAGGAGAGACGGTAAAATATCAGACTTATTGTGTGAATAACAGGCGGACCATTCACTGTTCAACACTGCTGGGATAGCAGGACAAATATGGCTGATGCACTACAGCTCCTGTCTCTGTCTCTAACTCTGTTGTTGTCCTGTGGAGGACTGCAGACAGACACTTTTCCTCCTCTTCATGGGTGAGGTTCACGTTATCCCAGGCGTTCTCGCCAACCCCGAGGATTGTTCAGGCTTTGGGCTCGGTCCCTCAGAATGGAAGAGCTAGCGCTGTTATCTGGAGCTGCCATTTTTTACACTGACAGTTAACAGTCGTACTGACAGGAATCCATCACTATGTGCTGCACAAACCACGGCCGCATGCAACAGTTAAATACCAGTTGTTCAAGAGCTGTTGTGTTCTTGTTAATGTAGGAAATGACTCCCTGAAGTAAAGGTTCATTTCAGCCTCAAAAACAGCAAAACAGATGGTATCCTGTTGTTGATACTTTAGCAGCATAAGAGAAAGAACTACTCCTGTTTTATTTGTGAGAGTTTGTGAGTTTTTGTGTATTATTGTGTATCAGGTTAACTAATGGATTTCCGTACTGTAATCACCCCTGATGTATTTGTCTGGCTTGCTGCATGAGTGATATTTTTTGTAATGTGCGAAGATGGTTGTGTATTTTTTTCTCCGTTTCTCTGTCTGCATTTGTTTGTCGTCTCTGTCTCTCTTTACCCTCCGTTTGACAGTCCATTCTCTTGTCACATTAATTGTTGGTTTTCATCACTGACATGCAGACACATTTCATCTCCAGCTGTGCTCAGCACACTCAGTGGTGAGATCCATGTGTGGGGCTGTTGTCAGCGTGTACATGTGTATGTCTGTGTTTTTGCCGTTAAAGCTCTCCTCGGGGCTTCAGTGTGTGTGACCCGTTGATGTCAAAATTGTGTCCCTTGTATTTTGGTCTTGTTTCATGCCCTTCAGCAGCCTCTTGGTGTGTGTCTGTGTGGTTGAGTGGCTGGCGATGGGGGGGTCTTAGAGCAGGTGGTCCACCCTGCAGTATGGCTTTGCACTGCAGTCTGCAGTAATTTGGGCGTGAGGTATCTTTTAATTTTCTGTACTCTATCTCAGATTCAGTATCTCTAAAGCAGCATTTGAGAAGCCGAGAAGTGTTTTAAAACAGCTGTGTCATCTGCATATTTCAGAATGTGCCTGTGCTTCTACTGACTGTGCACAAGGCTTTTGTTGTGCTCTGTCATTGTTGTTGTGATTTAAACCAACAGAAATAGCTAGGCGTGTATTCTGCTGCAGGTACTGTATAATTTTATGACTGCAGTGCTCTTCAGAAAAGCTCACGCTTTCAAGGAAGATTTTATAGTTAACAGCGCATCGCTATGCTCTATCAAAGACTCTCAAATCTTTACAAGGGCCCGACGATGCACTATTCCCAGCAGAAATCACTCAGCTTCTGGCTTTCTTAATCTCCCATCCGTCATCCATCACAGGGAAAGGGCTGTCAGGGCTTTGCATCCCACCACCACCTCCCCTCCTTTACCACCCCCTCCCACTTCCCTCTTCCTGAGCGAGGGAGCCCTCATTAATGGTGACAGGTGAGCGTCCCCCACAGGGACAGCACAAGTCAAGCCAGAGGGGTGGATGAGGGTTTCGATGGAGGCATTTGGGAGATGCACACTGGGAGGATCTTCTCTTTATGATGCTGTATCGGGTGCAACATAAACTGTCCCTGGTGGGGGGCCATTATGGTTTAGAAAGGGCAGAGGGAGCTAGGATGAATGAAAGATAAGATGGGATGGGGGACGGCATTGACAGCCTTAAAGAGCAGGTGAAGAACTGTCTAAGAAAATAAACATAAATACAGGTTAATGACAACAGCTCTATAGTTATCATAGTCATCATAGAGACCGTTAGAAGCAACAGCATTTTCACAGCTTTTTGAGCTAAAAAAAAAAAGCATAGTTTCTCTGTGTGAAAAATGTGAAATTAGTTGTTTTCAGATGTGGCCGACCGAGTGTGAATGTGATGTCAGACACAAAAACATTGCAGGTTTGTGATAGTGAGAAAGCCTCAGCACACATTCCTCTCGGCAGACTCCCTCTCTGCACATAAACCCAATGCTGCTGCTGTTAACAGGGACAAACCATAGTAACAGAGCACAGACTCGAAGCTGGAGGTGTTTACTGCTCAGCACAAGTGCACACCCAGCTCATACTTACCCACGTGCGCCATCACAGACTCATGCAGTGCGGATCAGATCTTTGGCTCGCTGCTTTGCTGTGATTCTGCTGCAGGGCCAGTCTGAGCACATCAGAGGCTGCAGATGACCTCCTATCCACAGAGGAGTGGTGTTTTGAAGGAGAGGAGGAGGCGTGGGAGTAAGGGAGGGGAGCATCTGGAAACTGACAGAATAACAGATTGACACACAGAACCTTGGGTTAATTTTAGCCTGCCGCTGACACTTTCTTTTGGGGAAAAAAGAACATTTCCACCAGGCGAGTCATTTAAGAACACATTTTTTAGCAGCGTGTTTGCATTCATTTCGTCTTGCTGTCAACACATTCTCTGGATTGCTGCTGGGTGGAAATATTGATCTGAATGTGCGCAGTGAGAGACAGAGGGCGAATTCAAATTTCCATCCACTTAGCATGGAGGCTTTTACTCCAAACCTAAAACTAATAGTGTTTTATGGAAAGTAATTTCCATGTGAAAGGCTCTCCTATTAATGAGCACCTCCCATTCTATAATGGAGTGTTGTTATCTTTGCTTCTTAGCCGTTCTGCAAGTGTTTACCTAGCACCATAGAAGAATAACAGTGGTCCAGTTTTGTCAGTCCACAGGTCTTATTTCCACACTGGAAACATGTCACCTCCACCTCAGACCACAATTTTTTTTTTTGTTTTTTTTTTAGCCTAAGTTCCTGCTGTCTGTGTCAGCTTACTAAATGGAAATCTGCGGCTTACACAGTTTGGTGGCCACCTACATTGTACGTACATACCATCAGCTCAAATCACCGACCCGCGGTGGCTGTTTTTAATTACCTGTTTGATGAGACAGCATGGAAAGTGTCAGAGCCAGCCTGGAGGTGAAGAGGCAGACGGGGGAGAGATGGGAGGTCCTCTGGGTTGTAGGGACACAAGTTAAACGTATTGTGCATCTGGAGTTTATTGTGTATCTGGTAATCTGCACTGTTATATTAATTCTCACCTGTTTTGGACCAGATCTGATGTACAGTTGAATACCAACTGTTTAGCATTTACAAAGCCCATAATTTCAGTTCATGAAGGGTTGATAGTTGTCAGTATACAGATACATTGATCTGGTTTTGACTTGGCAGTATAGTGACCCAGGTTCATCTCCTGTGTTTGGATATGACCCACAGTACCCAAACACGCTTTTGGTTCATGTTACACTGTGTTTTCCTTTTTGCATGAAACTGGAAAGGAAGTGTGTGGATTTATATGTGTATGTTTGAGCTTTTTGAAAAGACGTATGGCTATATTATGTGATGAAGTGGTGAGAGCTCGGAAATCGTATCTGTATACAATCAGATCCACCTGGACACTCACACATGCCACCCAGATGCTGGACGTTCCTCAGTGTGATCCACTGGAATTAGAGACAGGTTCTTCTCATACCTGGGGTGGGGGGGTTACAAAGGCCTCCTCCTGCTGCTGGCTGCACACATGACACCAGCAGAGCCAGTTTACAGGCTGCACACCGCCGCCAGCATCACTGCTTGTTGTGCATTCCACTAAATCTATTAGCTATTTCATCATTAGTTGACTTTTTTTTCATTAAAACGATTAATGAAACATTTGACAAAGTAATCAGCAGATTTGAATGGAATTACATAAGAATCATACAGGTACAGGCCATCGCTAGAAAGCCGACCTCCTCCTCCGCTCCTGCCTCCTCTCAGCCCACCTACGTAGTGTGTACATACCATCAGCTCAAATCACCGAGCCGCGGTGGCTGTTTTTAATTACCTGTTTGATGAGACAGCATGGAAAGTGTCACAGTGGGTGTTTCTCACCACGTGGACTGCCAGCCTGGAGGTGGAGAGGCAGAGAGGGGAGAGATGTGAGCTCCTCTGGGTTGTAGGGACATAAGTTGAATGTGTAGTATATCTGGCAGATTCTGGACTGGATCTGCTGTATTAATTCTCACCTGGATTTTGAAGCAGAGGTGAAACTCAAATCAAAACTCACATCTCCTGTGTAGGTCCACTGCGTGGATGTATTTCAGTACGTACAGTACTAACGTACAGTAAATACAGTTGATGAGTTTGATGCTGTTGTTTCAGAGAAGCTGAGGTTCATTAACATCTCTGTGTTTGTCTTCTCCTTTGTGTTTACTGTGCATTTTAATGGTCAGGAAACCTCAGTTATTCACACTTGGGCCATCTGTGTATGCATAAATGTATATATTCATTTATTTACCCACTCACCCACACAAACACAAACATACACATCAGGCATTTTGATACAGCTGAGCACAGCAGCTGGTGTCTGTATCCTGGGGGGTGTGTTGTGGGTGTGGAGGGGTGGGGGTTGGCAAGTCAAAGTCAAAGTCAAAGTCAGCTTTATTGTCAATTCTGCAGTATGTACAGGACAAACAGAGAATTGAAATTG